>JAQRGC011890680.1:0-10100 GCA_028659135.1 Plantago lanceolata
AGATTGTTTTTGCATCTTATGTCGCCGAACTATAAGTAAAGCCTACATAGGACATAACTACATCAGATGCGAGGCGATTATTGATGGCCATGCTTGTGGTCATAGATGCCACATCAACTGCGCTCTAAGAGCTTACTTGGCTGGGAAAGTTGGTGGGAGCATTGGTCTGGATGCGGAATACTATTGTCGCCGCTGTGATTCGAAAACAGACCTTGTTTCGCATGTCAGGAACCTTTTAGACAAATGCGAACCAACTGCGTCCCAGGATGACATCTTAAAGGTTCTGGAAGTTGGTATCTCTATTCTGCGCGGATCAGACAAAGCAAGTGCAATAGAGTTGATGCAGCAGATGAAATCTACCGTGCCAAAGGTTCATGAAGAATGGTAGTTTTGATTTCTTGAAGAACCATCTGTTGTTTATCGGGTTCTCATACTACCAGGCTACCTGCAGCATGCCAGCATGTTATCTGCTTAGCTGCTCAGGAGCCTATCATACCTGAGGAAACTTCTATAGATAGATAGACTATAGTAGAACAATGTTGTCTCTGATAATGGATTTGAAACAATGTAAATTTATGCTTACAATGTTTGTGCAGATTCTCCAACAGGCCCCTTTAAATTTTACAAAAGAGTTTATGAATTTTGATGCTTCTCTGTTGCGCTTTTTAGTAGCTTCTAATCTTCTATTGTAGATTTATGGTTAGTTGATTTATTAAGTTATTAGCAAAAGCTTAGTTTTTCTTGTTGTACATTTAGATGTTGAAAGTTGAAAGTTGAAACTTGAAACCATTCCAATTGTCAAATACTACACTTAACGAATGAATAGGGGTCAATTCATAGACATTTTCTTTGATTCAGGCACGGGATGAACGCTTTTTTCATTCGCTATGTGTTGACGGGATGCATACTCGTGTGATTGATCGATGGACAGGGAAATTTCGTGAATGACGAGACCGGCCTAACCTAACTAGGGATGCTCTGTTTAGAATGTCCTCTTACTCTAATCTCAGTGTTCGATTCAAATCCAATCACACACCTTAACATTAATGAAATATTTGCGGCAAGAAACCATCTTGCCATTAAGGGGGTTGCAATTTATTACCGTTTAAACTTACGTGGTTTAAAGTCTATTACGTCGAATCGTGAAGTTTATCTAGTGTACAGTCAAAAAAAAAGATAGTGGTTGCGGATTCTCAACGTTTTTTTTTTAATTAGTAAAATAATATATTAATAATAAAATGATAGAGTACGAGACGTACTAAAAAATACAACAACAGGTGAGGACAACCTCCCAACCGACGGTTCCCTACAAAAAGACTAAACCTCAAAGGCAAAGCTACACAGCCTACACTGAAACTGAAACTTAAAATCGATAAAAGGATAGCGGCTGCGGATTCCCAACGTTATTAAATAATAATATAAATTACATCAAGTAAAATAATACTCGTACAACGGTATTTTGTTCCATGTCTAGAGGGGATCGGTCCAGATTTGGCACGGACTACGCAGTTTTTAAACACGTTTTTCATTAGCATAATAATTTGCAAATTTCAGAGCAGTCCTCGCGTTTCAAGTGTAAGAGAAGCACTTATTCTCGAAGTTCGCGACTTAAGAATATACTAATTCGCAATCTAATAAATATGGCCCAAAACTTCTCCCATCTGAACAGGCCCTTCAGTTGAGTCCTCCTTTTTCATCTTCCTTCTTGGGACTGATTAGAGTTGAGATTAGATCATCAGACTTGTGACTAGGGGAAATTCGCAGAAGAGATTTAGAGAGGAGTATTTAATTTGAACTTCAAAACCCATCTTCTCTCTTCAATTTTCAGGTATCCATTCCTTCTTTAATTTCACCGGTTGTTTCTTTGCCATTAAGTTTAATCTGCGTTTAAGTTGAAGTATGTGTATTGGTATAGCTCAATAGGAGTGGTTAATCTGTTTCCTATCTTTAGCTAGATAGGGGAAAAAAATTGAAAAATGGGTGAATAGAAACTGATGAGTTTCTTTTCTTGTTTCTGATTTTATGCATTTCTAGTTGTAATGGTTCAATCTTTGTTCAGTTATATCTTGTATTTGTTTGGATTTTGTCTCTGCTTATCTATGTGGCTGTGATTTTGGAGTATAAAGGTCATTAAACTCAGGGGCGAAGGGACATGGAGCTTGGGTGGTGCTTGAGCACCACCCGTGCTCCACCAAAAAAGAAAAAAAAAAATTTATATTTTAATAATTGCAAATTTTAAAAGTCAATTTTAATACATTAGTTTATCATCTCCCTTTTTCTTCAGTTCTAAAGCTCTTCTTCTGTTATTCTTCTCTACGCTTCTGGGTGCCGGATATAGCGACTTGGTGAGTTTCTTCCACAATCCGCAACATTATCAACTTTGTTCTCAACTGCACCAGGTAATTTTGTATCTAATCTCCAATCTAATTGATATTCTTAAATTTAGGGACTAGGGTTTAAAGATGATTTGTTGTTTGTGTTTCAAAATTAAAGTTGAAGGGTCTCTGTTTCTCAGCAACTGTAGGGAAAAGGTGTAGTTTTTTGAAATATTCTGAGATTGGGGAAAGTGTAAATTATTGTTGCTTATGAAGAAAAATTGTTCCAGAGTTCTTTCTTTAACTCCTTTAATTATTAACTCCTTTCTTTATTTATTGTTCTAGAGTCTTTCTTTGATTCTTGACGGGTAAAGAGTGGATTTTGTATAGGAGTTGAGATCACTGTATATGATATATTTTAATCTGAAGAGAAGATGATTTTTGGCTGGACCTGTGTAAGTACTTTGTTGCTGTCTATTGCTACTTAATTACAAGTAAAGTTCCCGCCTTTTGATTTAGGGGCCTAAGAGAGGAAATCACTGAACACACTAATCCTGAGTCCTGACTCTCGGCAGAAACATGCATGCATGTAACTTTTATTAGACAGAGGATCTACATTATTTACTAATTACTATAGAGACTAGAGAGTTAGAGTAGTAGCGTGGTTCTGGTTAACTTATCTGTGTAAAATAAAAATGAAAATCACTGTCTAGTACTATGTAATTTAAGTCTATTGAGCGAGTATTTCAAACAGAGAAGCTTTGTAGTTGGCACACTTGAAGTCTTTCCAACAGTGTCTATATCATTATATGATGTGTGATCAAATATCATATTCTTCAATGTTGTTTCGATAAAAGAAATAAAAAACAGAAATAGAGAAACCGTCTTTCACATTTAGGTGCAAGCAGTTTGCTTTTTAGGATTCATATATACCTTCATTGCTTGAATATTCAAATGATTGAAAGGGTAACATGGAGCTGGATCAGAACGGAGGGTCAAGTGAGAAGTCTCTATCTCGGTTTCTGGAGAAAGAATGATTTACCACGGGATGTTACTTAAACATCACCTTGCAAAGCTTTAGCTCTCTCCTCTTTTTCATTGTTGAGCTTAAGATATTTTGTTGCTAGAATTGTACACTTTAGCTACTGGTTTGTGGTGAATAGTAATATATTATTGATTGCAAATTGGCATATATAACATTATTGTATTATTCCGGCTATAAACATAATGATTTTGAAGGAAGTTTTTTTTTTAATCAAGGTCTTACGAGATTTTTTTTTCCTCCTGCCCCCATTTTTTTTTCTAATAATGAGCACCACGTGATTTAGAATCCTGGCTTCGCCTTAAACTCATAGAAAAAGTAGTAACTCTGAAAACTTGCATCAAGGTCATTAAACTCATAGAAAAAGTAGTGTATTCTGTTGGAATCGAGATCGGGTTAGTATTAGTAAACTCAGTGAAGGGCTGCCTATGATTTTCACTTAAGGTTACTCATATGATCATAGGCTCATAGCCTTGGACATGTATGGATGATATTGTGTTAAGTATGTTAACCAGACTAAGGAACTCTTCTCTTGTAGTCGGCTTCTAGCTCCTTCACATTGAACTTGAGAGCCGTCCAACTCCGGAGTACAAAAGAGAAGTGTGCAAAAGATGCATGGGGTTTCACGGAAAGCGCCAACTCAAGAAGAAAAGGAAGCTTCATCCCAGAAAGCTGCTAAACTTGGCGAGCTCCAATCTCAACTGCTTCACTTTCACCGAAACAAGATGTTCGTAGCTTTTGTTGCATATTGTTTTCTTTCATTTTTGATGATTTGGTTTGCATTTTTTGATGTTTTCTTCTCTTTGGTTTGCATGGAATTTATTGCAGTTACACCAAAGAAGCTATAGATATCAGCAAAAACCTATTAGAATCAAACCCTGAGCATTACACGGGTTGGAATTATCGTAAACTCGTTGTACAACAGCTTCTCGAGAGCGCATCTGATTCTGATTCAGTTCAGTCCATTGTAAACGAAGAATTGAGACTTGTGAGTAGTTTACAATGTGGCATAATATGTTTTCCAGTATCGAGCAGATATGTGTTATACTTGAAGTATAGCTGATGGACTTGATAGATACATGTCACTTTTCATTTAGGTAGAGAATGCATTGAAGAGGAATTTCAAATCATACGGTGCATGGCATCACCGGAAATGGATCCTAAGCAAAGGTCATTCCTCAACTGACATGGAAATGCGGCTTCTAGGCAAGTTTCAGAAGTTGGATGCTCGGAATTTCCATGCTTGGAATTATAGGAGGTGATTATCCGTATCTGAGATTTCACATAAATTTTGTGAAACATTTATTCCTTTCTGTTGATTTCATTCTGTTAGTGCCTCAGGTTCGTAACAGCATTAAAGAAGATTCCTGATGAAGAAGAACTTCAGTACACGATGGATATGATATATGATAACTTCAGTAATTACTCTGCCTGGCATAATCGAAGGTATTTTATGCTGATTGTTACTATTTCAGTATATTTTAGTCTTGGTGTCTTGCGGTCTTCAACTTACCTTTTAAGATATCCAGAAGTTAGGTAATAGCATGGCCACAATCATTGTGCATCTCAAATAACTATTCTGGATTAAATTATCAACACATATATGAACTATATATGTACCTGTATAGCTAATTTTTGTTAATTGAAGTGTATAAGAGACACACTTCTTGTTAATTGCAGTGTATAAGAGACACATTTGTTGTTAATTGGAGTGTATAAGAGACATCATTGTTGTCAATTGCAGTGTATTAGAGACATTAATATTGTCTGTATGGTGTACTCTTTGAAGTCTTTTGAATGTCCTTTGACCATTTTTCATGGACTAGCTTGTACATACAATCATCTCATTAGTTTGATTTTTCATGGAACTTCCACATAACTTTGGGACTAATTTCTACACTTTAGAGAAATGATGGAAAAATTAGAGCAACTGCTTAAAAACGAGTGAGAAGAGCTTCATTCAATATTGCAAGATGAAATGTGTCCTATTCATCTTAAACTCAAAACTAGTGAAAATTCATCTAGAACTTTTCAAGTAACTTTCTTCTTTTTTCTTTTTCTTCATGGAGTTGAGCAGAAACCTTCTGATTTGTGATTCTGATCCTGTTTTATATTCTTCCTTTTGTTTTTAGTAACTTTTCTTTGTTCTTTACCTATATGCTTTCAGCATGCTTTTGTCTCGTCTACTGGAGACTGAAGAAAAAGAATCTTTCAATAAAGAGAATGTCTTGGGAGAGGAATTCGAGTTTGTACGTAATGCTCTCTTCACTGACCCTGATGATCAAAGTGGTTGGTTTTATCATTTGTGGCTTCTGGACCAGACTTTGAAGCGAGAGACTCAATTACTTTCTTCATGGCCTCCACTTGGCTGTAATCTCGATTTATCAGTTGAAGGTTTCTCAGATGGTTTGAGCTTGCTGCCAACATTAACTTTTCAATCCAAAAACAGAATGTTTCCCATCATTTTGTATTTCACTGAAGCAGTTGAAGGTGTGAGCTCTTCTACTGTGACAATTGAATGTGAATATCCTTTTGGTGGTGACTATATTTGGAGGCCACTTTCAGCAAATAAAAGTGGTTCTGCCCAAGCTTGGTTGACTTACTTAAACTACCCTGATGAAGTGAGTTCCTTGAAGACCTACACTGTAAAGGTTATTGTTGCACAAGTTCCTGGCATTACCTCCTCAAGTGGTATGTCCTGCAGCTCAGCGCACATGTCTTTTACTATTTCTGGACCTTCCCACGATCCAAAACATTCTGAAGTGCGGACCTCAGAAAGAATTTCACCTGATGTAATGTTTCAACCTCATGCTGCGCAATCTGAGAATGCAAAGGTGCTTGACTTGCTGAGTAAATTAAAAATCACAAAGGAGGACGAGCCAACTGCTTCAGAGTGGAGTATAAAGACTATTTCCAATGAAATAGCTCACTGTCAGGAACTGTTGTCAACAACAAACTGGTAAAACTCAACTCATGCAGAGTTATCATGGTAATCTGTGAAACATATTCATTTGGCAGGTCATTTCTAATTTATTTTCTTCTCTATGTAGTAAAATTGGGAAACTTACTCTCGCAAGACTGTTGATGGCGCGTAACACACTTGTATCATATAGCAGACCAGATGATAGGACTGCATTTCAGTATGACGAAATTCTTGCCCTTTATCGTGATCTGAAGAATATGGACCCTTCACATTCTTGTTACTACGAGGACGAATATAGCTTAGCTTTGTGGAAACAGGTGAATCCTTTTTCATGGTGTTGTTTCTCCAGGAAAGCGAGAAACAGGATGTGCATCTCATAGATATTATTGTGTATTGCTTTTCATGTGGCCAGTTAGATATCCGTATTCAACAGTATAGGATTCTGGACTTTGCTTGATAATATGAACTTGAAGTAAACTTTCTTTCATTTTGTTTACACACCTGTTTTTCCTTAAATCTAATGCTGATGTAGTTATATATCTCATGCAATTTTCACCGTGGACATACTTGTATAATCTATGATGACATAAAATTTATCTTTCTGTTTATTGATATCGTCTTGTTTGATAATCATAGTCTACCTTCTTCGTTCTAGTGCCGATCTGTTAATTTTCTTCTTCTCTTGCTTTGTCATGCGTTTCTTTAGGTCAACTTATAGGATATCTTATTGCATAAGCGCATTAATTACAATGGTTATGCCAGGTAAAATTGACTTCTGTTCCATCTGTTAGCTGAATGAGTTTGTTGGTTTTGCAGGTGACTTCAAGTATGGAGTCTTTACTGAAATACTGTAGTGAATACAAAGAGTCTTCTTCAACCATTATGAAGCCTTGTTTATGCTTAAGATTGACTGGTCTCTCCTTATCACGGTTCGGGAGTATGGACGGCTTATTGTGGGTGCAGATGCTCGATCTCAGCCACAATCAGCTACGGTCAATTGAAGGTAATCTTTAGTTTTCTATTTAAGAAATGTCGAATTATTATACATGATAAATACAAATGTAATTACGCTACACAATACACCCAATAATCTTCAATTGTTAGCAAGTTTACATTTTAGTTTCATACTCATGAGATGCAACTTCGTAGATATAGTACTTATATAACTCAATTTGTTACAGGGTTGGAGGCTTTGCAACTGCTTTCTTACCTGAACCTAAGCCACAACAAGATTTCCAGTTTTCTGGCTCTGGAGCCCATAAAACTGTTGAAGTCATTAGAAGTGTTAGATATTTCCTACAATGAGATTGGTGCTCACTCTGTCGACACAAGAAGATATTTGTGCTCCTCTCCTTTAACTAATACAGTCGGAAATGACTGGGATTTCCCCAAATTCACCGCTGGAGACATCAATACACAGGTACACTGGGATGCATTTTTAATTTTCAATGAATTGAACCTTACACAGTTGGAGATTATGGGAAATGCAGCTGTTGACAACCATCTGAAAGCACTTCTGATGAAGGTAATGCCAACACTGAAGTGGCTCGATGGTGATAGTTGCAAATAGATATTAGTACTCTTTAACTTACCGATACTTGAACTTTAGTTTTCAGCATGTTTAGGTTCTATATGCCTGTGTCCTTTCACTCCTTTGTACGATATTACTGTATGTGCCAATATCTAAATTTCATTCGGGGACTACTGCAAGCCTGTAACTGTTGTTCTCTAATCAAATTTCTGAGAATTTTGGTTTATTTATTCCTCTGGGAACGATAAGTTCATTTTACAGTATCTCTTTTCGTGATGGGGTTCTACTTCTATCCTTCTACTTGCTTGCATAGTTGCATTGTTTGAAGTATATGTTCTGTTTATCCTTCATAGACCTGTCGCCAGGCGTCTTCTTGTTGTCGTTTGAGAGGATTTCATCAATGTTTTGGATTTCACGGGCTGATAAGCAGTATCGGTTATGAATACGTGACGCTACCCCAGTTTTTATTGTTGATAAAAGGTTAGTTGGGTTGATTTGGTTACAAAAATACTTCATCTGCTACCATGAGAATGACAATTTTGCATTCTTACAAAATGACAGTCACAGTGATGTACTGATGTTACTTGGTACAAGGTGCAATGAATCTAGCTTCCTTTATTTTAACTAGAATGTATGTATACAAAGTAATTTATTCTCTTCTACAAGTACTATTTAGAAGGGTCTAAAAGCTAAGATCTTCACTATAGCAACATGGGTAATCAAGTACGTGGAACCCAAAAACATAAATGGAGGGTCACATATCAATCAATACCCAAAAAAGACAGGAAAGTTAGCTGGGCAGAAGCTTCCTTCAATGGAGATTGATTCACATCCATAATCAAGAATCAAGATGTAAAGATAGCCAAATAGCATGTACAATAATGTCAAAGCGTTTGTAGTCGAGTGGCAAGTTGATACATACATACTGCATTGTTAACATTGTTTTCATCAAAGAGTAGAGAATCTTGTTCCAATATGATGAACAAGATGCCAAAAAGGTTACCAGAAGTCTAGTCTTTCTTTGAGTCTGGATTCATTGAATTGGAGAAAGTGTGATGAAGCAAACTTTGAAATTGACATGGAAAATTGATTTAATCTTTCACGTTTCCTTTTCCTAACCTTATCAGTTATGATCACTGCTCTAACAGTTTGTTCCTTGAGACTTTTCTAATGCTTAACTTCTTAACATTAGGCAAAAATCCATCATTTTTCTTCTATCAAGTACTGTAATATTCAACAATCTTTTGCTTGAGCCTTGAGTATTGCTCTTAACATTGTATATCTAGATTAATCAAGTAATTTACCATATTGGTGCTTTTCTTCTCAAATGTAGCACCACTGATTTGGGACAAGTGAAAGTGCATGGAAATTTCCATTAGTAGGAAAAAAGAGTGATACCCCATATCTTAAATTTGATGGAGTGTTACTATTATACTCTTAAATTTAACATATAGGACCGGCTGATTTAGGTTAGACTATATCCTTTTTCATCTGAAAAAAACAACACTTCAATTCAAATCAAATCAATTCGGTTTAAATTTTTTCAGGCAAAGAGAACGAAATCTACATCATTCGACTAACATGTAGCAATGTTAGAAGGGGCAAGAAGTGAACCTACCCACCCAACACTAGAGGAGAAAAGAATGTTTTCCTCATGGTATGAAGTATCAACAGCATGAAGTCACCTTCACATGCAGTAAGTATTTTAGATTTATCTCAGGATGAGTACAATATGGTGGGGGATAAGAATTTGAAGGTTAAAAGAATGTGGCAACATAGGTTTTAGGAACTGACAAGGTGGAAAAATAACATGAAAAATATGGAAGATGTCAAGGATCATGCTTATTGTATAAATTTTATAGGGAAAGATTAATATAATCTTGTTTTCCCTTTTAAACAAGGTACTGTTTGTTTTTTTCATGTACTTGTTGCCTTGTTGCCAACTTGGCCTATCTCCAAAACATATGGGACACTCATCCATAATAAGTGTTCTATTTTTGTCTATGAATCATTTTAATTTTCATTAACTGGACCAACATCTTCTTCTAAAAAAAGAGAAAAAGATACAGTGGCATATCTAGTCATCAGTAATCTTAAGAAAACAAGCCTATGACGCACTCCTTTCGTTTTACGAAACTTTACCCATAACACGTAATTGTGATGAAGGTATTTCCATATGAATTTTAGGCAGGCTGGTCAACTTTAAGGAACATAAATGTATAAAACTCATGCACCTTCAACATTCCAAGTCAAATGGAGGGAACAAGAACATGACCAAAACCTTGAAAC
>JAQRGC011891516.1:0-12200 GCA_028659135.1 Plantago lanceolata
CGACGACCTCCTCTCCGGTGACCATAGCCTTCCGATCATTCCAGAACAACAAGGGATAAGTCATTTATTTCTTTCATATTCTGTTATCTCACTCCCGATTCACTAACTTGAGCGTCGGAGTCCACTCGGTCGGCACCACACCGGTGCCCCATTTGGATCTTACGTTCTAGCTTGCTTGTGTCTTTGTCTTACAGGTCGCTGGTGCCCCCTAATTCGTACAAATTCGTGATTGTAGATTTTGAGCCTCTACAATCAAGATCTTTGATCATGATTCCATCAATTCCAAAGTAATGCAGTGTGCTGTTGTTAAGTAAGCATATGGTCCCTGCATGTTAAATAGGGAAAGTTGGGCCTTGCTCAAATCATGTACGTGTGTCTGTTGTAGCTACAAAATGATTCGAGCTGGAACGTACATTAAACCAGCATCATGTGCTCATCTCCTGTATGGTCATTCCAAAATCTTGCTATGATAATGTGTGATCATATGAGCATGCTTTACGGTTATGCACATTTATTCATATATTAGCCCAATCCGGTATCATCCTTGCTGTCATTGCTTGCATTCCGCATATAGTGTCTCCTCAGTACTTCTGATCTTTCGGTTTCTGCAACCGATCTTATGTATGTGGAATGCCAGAGGATCAGGCTTAAGAAATACTGATTTTTCGGGTGCGTAGAGTTAAAACTGTATAAGACCGGGACTTGTTGTCCGTCCAATATACTGATGATAAGTTGATAACAATAGCCACTGGCCAACTCTGTTTCGAATGATTTGATTGTAGTACGTGTTTGTACTATACTTTCGAGTGCTAAACCTCTACTGCATGTTTATGTGGAAATATTTTTGAAATGTGTTACACTCCCATTTGTATGTTGTGAAGAAAATCAAGTGGAAAAAGTGTACTGGCTGCTGGTTTCCTTCCTTGTTTCGCAATATTCATCTTTGTTCTTTATGATCATCAGTCATCACTCATCAGGTGCAGAGGGACAATATTGAAGCCCATGCCTCTGTTATGCATCTATATCCATGTCTGAAATATATTTATGGTTACCTACCTTTTATTTGTAGCCTGCAGTACCTTCTATCCAAGTACATACTACGATACACACTAAATCGAATATTTGATTCGATAAAGTACTTATATTACACATAATTCCTAGTATTCAGGTTGGATTAATCCCCACAGACAACAAGGATATATTATGATTAGTCTGCGTTTGTATAGTTTACTGAAATTCAAACTAAGGCTCCGTTCAGTTCGACCAATTCTCTAAATTAAACAAAACAGTTTCTTTCTTTTTTTCCTTTCCATTTTTCTGGAAAATAAACTGGGTGCTCTGCTTTCTGGGCTTTTCTTTTTCCGACTTTAATTGCATGTCATTAAACTCTTGTTCTCAACCATATAATACAGTGCATCATTTTGGTGTACCTAACTCAATTAGCCTATATATCATAACCGAACCTATATTGCAAATGAATGTGTATCACATGCACCATATGCTATTAGCTAAAGTATCTTTTTCTTTACTCATGAAAACATTTCATTTTCCGCCAACAAAGTTGATGTAAAGCGTTTTATACCGTCCCACTTTTTAATTAATAGAACTTGGTTGGATTCAATCAAAATGGTAGTTCTACTTTGTAAGGAGTAATAATTTTTGTCCAACCACTTTTAAACACAAATCGATCGCAACCATAAAGTATAATCAACTTTTTGGTTCCATCGAATTGAACGGGAAATTTGCAACTGTTTGCTTATATTATATTGTCAACTTGCTTTTCATACCAACATCTCATAAATCATTCTACCCTAAACAAGGAGAAGTATTCTCACCACATCTACCAACTTGGCCTACCATAAATGCATGCAATCCTCAATGTCGTCTCCTCATTTAATATAGGTTGTTGCAGCTAGCGAAGCGGGTACAACTATTTCATAACGCAAAATGTAAAGCAACAACAGCACATATATTTACAAGCTTCGGAGTTCGGACCAGAATAGACCTGTGTGCACAAAGGAGCAGGATCGCAACTTCACTAAGACCAGCCCCAACGGGAGCTATGGCACACAGCCATGGAGGACCGGCCGTCCTCCATTTTTTTCGTCCAACGGGGGACGTCAGAACTGATGTCCCGGCCATGACAGGAGCGGCCACGTGGCAGCTTCTGGCTGGTCCTTAATTATTTATTTTTTTAAAGTTTAACTATTAAAAAAAAATTAAAAATCACCACGACCGGGCCACCAATGTGGGAAAAACAGGACAACTGGGCCATCGAGCCCCAAATAGTCCCCGATAACCCGACCATCATCAGACGTCAGCCACCATCGACAATAGTCTTAGATAAAATTAGAAAAGTTACAGAAACAAACACTTGAGTAAAAGGTACTCCTCATATTAAAGAAAATTTTGAAATTTACAATAATTTACAAAAAAAAAAAATTGTCTTCACTTCTAGCTCACTATGTCTCTAATCAATGTGCTTTTAAATGCAACGATAACGATGATTGTGGATGAGTCGATTACATTTGCACCTAGCCTTATATAACAAACTACGTATCATGATCCGTATAAGTTCAAGATTAGTCAACGAGTAGTACTGGGTACAGAACTACAGTGTTGTTATACGTCTTTTACAGTGACATCAGCCGAGATGTAGCCGTAGCATCTCGGCCGTTCAAAATACCAGATAGCATCTCGGCCGTTCAAAATACCAGATTCAATCTCACACCTCAAATTGAGATGTGATGAATCAGATTGTTAATGGAATTTAGATGAATAAATAGTTTGTGGTACGTGTCGAAAGACAAACCTTACGCTTAGGTTATTATTTTTAAATCGTTATTATTTGAGCACCGTGTCTTTTGTACGGTTGGGACTTTGTGAATGTGTACTGCTGTTTGTGAACCCAATTCTGTTATGATCCTCTACGTTGACATTTCCAAACTATAAAATATTTTTATTATATAGTTTAATCTAATAGTAATAATTTATGTACATTGGATATGAATATGTCATTAAAATTTCGAGTGACAAATAAATAAAGTAGTTAGAAGTTGAGAGCTTGGAAAGATGCATTTTAATTCAACGTAACAATGCTAAACCTAAGTCCTACGTATGCATTTGCCCTACATCTTAATGATAATAATGTAATAATTGCTCTAATTATATTGCCTATGGAGTACTAATAATGTTCTAGCTAGTCTTGTCGCAATCTGTTTAGTTGGTTTCACAATTATCTTAACAACAATTATCACAATTTGTAGTTAATTGCAGAAGAAAAGACTATGATAATTGGCCCACCACGCCCCAGGTACGAAGCAATCTAACATTAAACCAAGCCCAACATTATATTTGTCACTATCCCATCTTAAATGGGTTATAAATATGATTATCGAGCCCAAATTCCATCTGAGAGTTCCTACTGAGACTTGCCGAATGAGGTCGTATTTAGTTTTTTTGGAATCGGCAAATATATTAAAATACGGACGGAGCATAAGCAATGCTCAATATTTAATTAAGTACAAACGAATAAACATAGGACTACACCAAAAACTTACACCAAGTATGAGTAAAAAGGGACTAAAGCTTCTAAGAAAATTCGAAGGCCAACTTTCACCCCAAGCATTTTCCTACGAGCATAGTCACCTCGAACCCTCCAAATCAAGCTCACAACAATTGAACCTGTCAACCTCCTTCAAAGGAAACGAAATCAACCTTCGTAGCCAAAAGCTCGAGGAGCCACAATGAGGTCGTATTTAGTGCTATGGCGTCGGTCGAATCTTATCGAGTATTATGAGTATTTCTACTTGATAAAGTTTACAAGTAGAATTCGAGTTTAAATTTATGCTCGTTTCTTTAACGAACTCGATCGGTAAATAGTCGACTCGACTCAACTAGTTAGACTCAATAGATTTCCATTCACTACATTTTAAAGCTCATCAATCCATATGAAGTCTTTATATATATTTAACCAAATGGGGTCGTAGTCCCAAATAAACAAAATCACATTTAAATTTGTTCTCGGTCAACACGTACTATAAACGGAAAAAAAATATCAGTTTCGATCTCCTTATCTTCAAATCCCTCTAAACTAAACACACATCACACTTAACTCTCATGTTCTTATCTCATTAATAATTTCACATGTTAAGGATAACATGTTGGTATCACTAAAATTTTCAAATTTTAAACTTTGGATTAGATTGTTACATGCCATGCAATATTTCCATTTTCCCTCTCTTTTTTCTTTTTTCTTATAATTTGTCTCATTATAATCAAAGCTGCAGGTGTGAGTGGCTTTCTTTCTAAATCTAATTACCCTACTGAATCGTCAACTCTGATACAGTACACTAAATGAAAATCATCCAATTAAAATCGAGATATCACATCTAATTCGTTCAAATATTAGGACAGTGCAGTTAGCTAAAGATGAGTCAAACATCAAATTAACATTACCGTGTAGAAAAAAAGGACATAAAACCACTTAGTCGGCCTTAATGACTCACGGATAACCCCTTGCTAGCTAGAAGCCTTAATATCATTATCAAAATTAATTTCCTCATTACATCACATCAATCTAGTTACGGAAACAAAATAATTCTTAATCCATTGACTAAACTTTTAGTACTGTAGTACACCTGAGACACTCTTGACTTCACCTTGCATTAAGTTTAATTCGATTCTATTCTGTTTAAACTCATTTGTTGAACTGCGTTCAATTAAATTCAGAATTCAGATAAGATCAGTTGAGAGTTATTCGGTCGACTTAAATAAGTACTTACTTGGCAACTTGGCAATGTAGCATTGAAGTCAAAAGCTTGCCTTAATGCCTTGCCTTTATCTCATGACCATGCCCATGACCCAACCAAACCAACCAAATATTGCTTGTAGAATTAATGCACTATATACTATATAACTACAAAGTACAAGAGTGTAAAATTCAATGATCCATTTCCCATCTTATAACTACCCATAGTTCCACACTCATTTCTTTCTGATCATCCAAAACAAACAATTAACAACCATGGATCTTGCTCTTCTTCTCCTCTACACTCTCCCATTTCTCCTCCTCTCTTACATCCTATACAAAACTATCACCAACAAAATACACCAAAACTGTTACATTCTCGACTACGAATGTTACATGCCGGACGCCAGCCAGAAACTAAGCACGAAATTCTGCGGCGAAGTCATTCGGAGAAACAAGCACTTAGGTATCTACGAGTACAAGTTCCTACTCAAGGCCATTGTCAGCTCCGGCATAGGCGAAGAGACGTACGGTCCGAAGATGGTTTTCGAAGGGCGGGAGTCGAACCCGTCTTTAAAAGACGGGTTGGAGGAAATGGACGATTTCTTTCTCTCCACTATTGGCAAGCTACTGGAGAAAACGAAGATACCGCCATCCGAAATAGACGTCTTAGTCGTGAACATCTCCATGCTCGGAACGGTTCCTTCCATGTCCTCGCGGATAATCAATTACTACAAGCTGCGCGAGGATGTGAAAGTGTATAATCTCACTGGAATGGGGTGTAGCGCGAGCCTGATATCGATTAACATCGTGCAGAACATTTTTAAGACGAAGAAGAACGTGAACGCGTTAGTAGTCACGTCGGAGTTGCTGAGTCTGAACTGGTACAACGGGAACGACAGGTCGATGATCCTGGCGAACTGCCTGTTTCGCATGGGAGGTTGCGCAATGATCCTGACGAACAAGCCGTCTTTGAAAGACAGGGCGATGTTTCGGTTAAGAACGCTCGTCCGAACGCACCATGGTGCGAAGGACGAATCGTACAATTGTTGCCTCCTGAAGGAAGACGAAAAGGGCCTGATCGGGTGCTACCTCGGAAAGGACCTGCCGAAAGCTGCGACAAGGGCGATCGTCGACAATCTGAAGGTAGTGGCCCCGAAAATCCTGCCATACCGGGAACTGTTACGTTTCGCTGTTTCGTTACTCGTCAGGAAGGTCAGGTGCAAAATCAACAAGGCTGCAGCTGCGGCAGGGGCAGTTTCTCGCCCTGCCATCGATTTTAAGACCGGAGTGGACCATTTCTGCATACATACGGGTGGAAAGGCGGTAATCGACGCGATTGAGACGAGCTTAGGACTGAGCGAATTCGATGTGGAGCCTGCCAGGATGACTCTGCATCGGTTCGGGAACACATCTGCTAGTAGCTTGTGGTATGTATTGGCGTACATGGAAGCAAAGAAGAGGCTAAAGAAAGGGGATCGGGTTTTCATGATGAGTTTCGGGGCGGGTTTCAAGTGTTGCAGCTGTCTTTGGGAAGTGATGAGGGATTTAGAAGGGAAGAACGTGTGGGAACCGTTCATTGACAACTACCCGAATAAGAATTTGGTTAATCCGTTCTTTGAGAAATACGGGTGGATCAACAAAGAGGATTCGGAAACGTTCGTGGTTCCTGATGATTACGTGATACCGGAGTAAGATTGGCCGGGCGGGCGGGCGGCCAGGTTCAGGTTACTGTCAATTCTTTGATTGAGAATAATAATTTGTTTGATACTGTCTGGTTAAGTATACAATGGCATATGAATTTGCTATATGTTCTTGATTGCAGATTTACAGACAGGATTTATATACTATGTACTTATGATATGATGATAACTACAGAGATAAGGTGATTTTTATATGTGTTTCCTCTTTTTAAGGTTTGTTTGAAATACTTGTAATGATTGAATGGTGTAGCTAAAATATACTTTACTGAAACCAGCTTTCTAAAGCTAATTAACTAAATAGAATTTGGTTTTTGTAAAATGACTTTACAATGTTTTGTTATATATGTACTCGATTGTATATGTGATATGTTGGAAAATTATCGGCTAAACCAGGTCTAGTACTTTTAAAGTATTTGTTGAGGTTGCAACAACACTGATCAAAGTTTACCTATCACAAAGATCACAATAACAACTAAACCACCAAGACACAGCTGCACCAAATATGAACACACACAGCAAATCCAGAAAACAGAGCAAGAACGATAAAGCAAGAAAGACACAAGATTTAACGTGGTTCGGTTCTGAATAACCTACGTCCACGGAGATCAAACCAGCTTCACTATATTATCACAATCCGCTATTACAAGTCTCTAACCAATCACAAGAAACAGATTCTCTAGCTAGAACTTATAATATCGATAATATATATATTACTTGTCGAAGTAGTCGAACAAGCCTTGCAGTTTTTGATGTCTTCTAATCAGCAGTACCTTTCTCTATATATAGTCTCCAAAACGTGTAGAATATAATTCCTAAGAGTATTCGATTTGGTAAAGAATCCTTTATTAAGGACAATTCCTTTTCTAGTCTGCAATAGGTTTCTTGAAGTTGACCGAGTTGACTCAACACCAAACACAATTCCGTTTCCAAGTTGAGATAACACAACTCCACAGTATTAATATCATAATATAATTTTGGTTGGTGTAAGATTTGATGGGTATTTATCACATATGGGCATGAAGTATGTAAGCATCAGTTTGAAGCTGCAAGGGATTGGGCCATTTGGTGCAAATGCAATTCATCTCTGTCATATTTAGTGCTGTATGATGAATTCAATGGCATCTGTACAAATTTCATAGGTGAGTTATTACTATGTTGAAAACTTTAAAGTTCCCCACATGGGGTTCTCTTGTTCCTCAGTTATGACCAGTTGCTAGCTGGTATTCTTTCTTTCTTTTCATTTTCAGTACACATATGGAGTTTTTTTCTTTTAATCGGCAAATTTTATTAATAAGAAAACATGTATGCACCTGCATTTAAGGTATACCACATCACTCGGTGTTATATTAGGCGACAAATTAGTCTTAATTGATCTTTCTCAATCCACTCTTTTGGCCCACTCTGCTAGTCTTTACGTTGACGAGTATAGAACGAGTACTCGTATATGATAATCGAGCAACTAGTATAGAAGGCGATCGATTAGAAAGATGAAAGAAAAGGAAGACATACTAGTAGTAGTTGAGAAAACTGATACAGTAATGAGATTGCCAGTTGTAAAAAGAGTAGTAGTGTCAACTGTCAAGTGTGATCGATGTACTAGTAGAGTGGTTGGTTAGTCACTTAGTCGCCACGGTTGACATGAATGCAGGCAGAGCCAATAATGATCATCGATATATAGTTAAGTAAGGGCCCAACCTCCCCGTCCGGTCCCGTCCCTCTATAGCTGGCTCGAGCTGATCACTTCCATGTGAAAAAGCTTAATTTGGCAACTCCAAAACGACTCCTTTTACTTTCCATTTTAATCAATCTCTTCTCACCACCTTTAATCCACTTCATCTTGTAGCTACTACAGTAGTGCATACTGTATATAAGTACGTATGATGGACGGTGGACATGGACCTAGAAATTGAATTTTCGACAGACAAATTCTTGTAGCAGAAGTTTGGGAGGAAGAGGGGGAAGGCGAAATCTTGAATTTTAAAACATTAATATGGCTCTTCATTTATTTTCATTAATTTATTTTTAAAATATATATTACGAAATATACTCCAGTTCCTCCGCCTCTGCGTTTATAAGATGTTAAGGGCGTAACCACTATAATACCATCTGATATAGTTTGTGAGGACCACACTCTCTGTTACCGTGAATAAGAGAAATCAAATTCTGTTGTAGGGTTCAGGAAGAAAAAAGAGAAGAACAGATTGGGCTACAAAAGGTTTTATATTGGCTTGGTTATATCATATGAATCATTATACATGCAGAATCTGTAGTAGGTACATTAAATTGACAATCTTGTTGTTGTTGTTGTTGTTAACTGGAATTAGCTATTGCTGTACTCTTTAAAGTGTTAACATGTCGTGAACGTTACTTAATTTTGATGTACTCATCATGTACATTGATTTTGTCACGTCTAAATTAACAGTCCACTAGTTTTTGTTGCTTCTCGCTTTCTTTTTAAAGTATATATAGAACTATATATGTCCACAAGTGAGTATAACTTAGTACTCCAGTACTAGTACTGTGTAGTGAATAGTATGAGAAAACATATGCATGCCAATTTAATTTTATGAAATAGACACCACCAATTGGGACGACACGGGTCCCTTGCTAATCTAATGTTCTGGGTTCCATAACCTCAAGTCAGTCGTCTTCCAATTTATGATCTACGTATATTTGATCCCTTTAATGTTGCACTAGCCGTTCGTAAGGAATCTCAGCAGAAGCAGAAGAATCCCAGATCAAGAACAGAAGAACAAGTGTAGAAGAAGGTTATTTGTGTAAATAACCAGAAGTCGTGCATTTGCTTACAAAAGCGTGTTTATGAAAGTCTGCATTAAAGAGTTGTACCTCAAGCATCATCAACTGTACATTAGACTAGCCGTTAGAATGTGCAATTACTGAATTGCCCTTCCCTCTGTTTTGTGTACACATAAATAGCTGTAGAGATTAGATTTTTACTTACTTCTTTGATTTGATTTGCTGATTCATGTTGAATCAGTTTCTCAATTCTCAGTTTTCACTTGTTTACACCGTCAATGTACAAATTTTATAATATTCAGTCTAAAATCAATGTTTTTTGTTCAATTCATAGATGGTAAACTACATTATTACTAATTAGCAAAAGGGCATTTGAAAGCCCATGATAGTTCCAGACTGACATCGACTATCAGGTAATGAATTACAGATCAATGGTAGGCTTGCAGGTAGAGCCGTCGTAGAGCTCAGACAAAACCTACAGCATCTACCATGTTCAGAGCTCAAAATCAGCCACCAAAGTTCTTATGAGGGTTTATTTACTCCTGCTGGTTAACCAAAAAGCAAAGCAAATAACCTTAGGCCATCCCATACCCCTTTTGTTATGCTTATACCAATGGGTAAATTATCCTAGAAGAAAAAACCAGCAAGGATGAGAATCACACAGATCATGATACTCTTTATACTCAAGGGAATGGCAATTCTTTCAGGCATCATTTATGCCATACAGAAATGCTGAAACAGGGAAAACACCTACTATGATGAAGATCACCCATATAATTATGCTCTTTATAAAAATTGCGTTCTAGGACGTGCAATTCTTTCAGGCATCATTTATGCCATACAGAAATGCTGAAACAGGGAAACACCTACAATGATGAACACGACGTTTTGCGCTCTTTATAAAATTGTTTTCAAGAGAGTGGCAATTATTCAAACTAAAGTGGGGATTGGATCATTGGAAGCGAGGTAATAACTTCTGCTTAGAACCAGATATTTGAACTTGACTTCCTTGCAATAATTCTTGTCATCAAAGAAAATAGATTTATTGCCCGTTTTCGCTTCCATCAACATAAGGTCCAATATTTTACAGAACCCACCTCCTAGGCACCAGTCAACTCTTGATCAACGCCAGTCAAATATGGTCAAAGAGTCAAATCTTATGTCGGGCCCACAAAACGTCAAGTGGGACCCACAAGGCCCTTAACAAGTCATGCTCGCAAGATATAAGTTCATGGTCCATTCTTGTTGGGCCTAACCCAATAAAGGCCCATGAACATTGAACAAAGCATATAACTCAATATGGAGCGGACACTTGGTGACAATCCAAGAAGTGCTGAAATTAAGGAACAAAATATGGGCTAACAGTCTGAGCTCTACGAACTTCGCTCCAATGCTTCGGTTCGTGCTAAAACATTTAATTTCAAATTATTAAATTTTTTGATCGTTACGGATACTGTTCTCAAGCTATATATAAAATTTTAATTTATTATTGTTAACTTAACAACTCGTCAATAGCTCGTGAGCAAGTTAAATGATCATATAATTGTAAACTCTTATGAAAATTGTGTTGGAGACCAAATTGACATCTATGAAACGATCAGAGTTTGATGATATACGTTGACCGTTGTTAACTTGACCCGACTCGTAAAGCTCGCTAGTGGGACGGTTTTGCTAGTGGTAAGTTTGACCGTTTGTCCAAATTCAATACATTGAAGAAAGTAATAATAAAGTAGAGACAAGTGACAAACATTTTAATAGTGGAAATTGCAATTTACATTAGATATTTTCACATTTTGATGGTGGAAATTGAAAAGTAAAAAAATGAGGGAGGGTATTTTCGACAATATGCAAATTAGGGCTAGCCGAAACCCAAAGCCGACTGCCACCTATATATACACTTTTATTTCTCTTCCTACAACATAAGCAAACCTCTATCTACTTCGTATCTCTCATCTTTTTTCTCCAACCAAAAACACACACCTTAATCCTACCCCTGTCACCATATGTTGCCGTCGGAAACCACCGTCGTCATCATCGCACCTGAAGCCACCACCTTCATCCTACCGCCGGAAGCCACCGCCTTCATCCTTCCGCCGAAAACCACCGTCGTCCCAGTCTCAAACCACCCACATGGGGTTCCTCATATGGCTGCAGCGGGTGCTTTTTAATTAGGCATCCGGGCTATTCGATCGACGATCTTCCGACCGGGCCTCACAAACCACACATAATTTAATTTAATATAGGTCGCTGGATACGATTTGGGCCATTTCATGCCCATTTAATATATGATGGGCTAATATAAGATGGGCCAGCGAAGGGGTTTGCAGTAATTTAGCCATTCAAATCTTCCCTCCGAAACAGTATTCTACAAACCAAATACTCTTCTTCTTCCCTCCCTAACAGGTGTAGAAACCAAATACTCGTCTTCTTCACTCCCAAACCTCCAAACCGTTTTCTACACCGAAGAACAATCTGCTACACTACTGAAGAAGATCGAAAACGATGAAGAACCAAAACCGTAAGTTCTGTTTGTTCGATAACGTATTCTCTTTGAAATTTGTTTGATTTTGTGTTTAACCTGTTTTTATTTTGAATCTATTATGATTTGTATCAAATTTGTTCAAGATTGTTAGGGTTTGAATTATGTGATTGTTCTTGGAACTAGCAGGGGTTTGAATTATGTGATTGTTGTAGTAGGGCGTAGTATGGTTGGCATTTTTAAAAGTGTTAAGTAAAGTATCTGTAATCTCACTATTTAATCTTGAATTTGATTTTTTGAAACATTACATGATATTTGTAAGCCATGTTGTTTGTCGTTACGGTAAAGAGGATTACTCTTTAGTTTTGTAATTTTTGGGTACTGACAGGGGTTTAGACAATGGATATGTTTGATTGTTTTGTAGGGAGTAGTATATGATTGTAATCAGTGGCGAATGCAGGAACAAATTTTAGGGGGGTCAACCTTTACAAATTTACTCGTTCGTTTTTGT
>JAQRGC011892012.1:0-10096 GCA_028659135.1 Plantago lanceolata
ATCTTCAACAAATCTTCAAATAATCATAAATTTCAAAATAAAAATAGTAAAAATAAATAAAAATTACCAACGACTTTATTTTTTTGAGATCTACAAATAGACACCAATATTGGATGTGTTTGCTCACATCGTCTCCAGCTCATTTTTCCCTTTTTAATAAATCCCGTGTGTCGTTTGAAATTTGATTTGAATTTGTGGGAAGTATTATCTTTACTTTGTTGGGAATCTTATCTTGAATTTGAAATGTGAATCTAAAACTTTGTCTATTTAAGACAACCATTGAACTTACAGTCACATACACCAACTGAACACTCAAAAATCCCTATCGGCCCTTCCATTTTTCACATCCAGCAAAATGACTCCCCAAGAAACTCTTGACTATTTGAAAAACACCGATATTGGTCGATACAATGCTCTCATCAGTAATTTCATGAGTCCAACCCCCAACCTAACCGAGCTCTTTTCCAAAACTCTGATGTTTACGTTCCGTATTACGGAAGCCACCCTCACAAACACCGATATCTCCTCAATCTCAGCCGAAAATAGATTTTGTTGCTGAGACACATCCCATCTGCCCATGGCTGAGGATAGAACACCCGTTCGTGGCAAAGGGAAAGGGAGAGCCACTAACGTTGGTGGTGGGGGTTCGAAGAGACTGAACTTCAACAATAATGAGGACATGGTCCTTCTGAGGTTGTACGTAGAGGTGTGCATGAACCCAATCGTCGGCACGAACCAAGAGTATAAAACGATCTTCAAGAAGGTGCCCGAGCGGTATGAAGAAGCCTGAAGGGATAATATGTTTCATGGCCTTAATGTGCTCACCAAGGACTCACTCCGGGGGAGATTTTTGTTGCTAAAGGAGAAGATGTGGTTTTGGATTTTTTTTGTGTACGGAGGCTTTCTAATTCTGTTAGAAGTTTTGTGAGATGTATGGGGTCATTATCAATCATGTTATGAAGTTGTTGCGTTATCCTTTTTTCTCTAGCTTATATCTTCGTTCTTACATTTTATTTGTTATAGCTAGAGTGGGTTCTTTTGTTAATTTCTTTAATCGACAAATTTTTATTAATAACATGTATAATAAAGTTTTTTTTCCGGTTTGTCTTTATCTTTAGGTGTTGCAATCTGATTTGTTTTGTAATATTCGAGTACTTCTTGCATTCTATCATCTATTTACGTGCATTGAGCTACTCATGATGATATACAATTAAACATACATAATCATAGATAGACTAATCATGCTCATAATTAGATAAAATGTAAAAAAAACTGCAGAGATTAAATAGAAACTATCCCAAAAACAGAATAAATTCTGAAACGCAAGCAAATACTTAAGCAATATGATCCAAATGATGAATCTCCTTGATCATACGATGAAAAGTATCAATATCTTGTGAACTGGGGAGATGGTTGAGCTTAGAAATCGCTATAGGGCTCTTACAATCTCATAAAAATGGAATGATATCAGAATTGAATTCAAAATTAAAGCTTTGGAGGAAAAAATGTAACTGTCGAAATAGATCTGGCAAGATGCGAGAGATTCACACGAGTCGCCAGACTGGAGCTCTGCAGAGTGAAGTCTTTGTCCAGCACTGGCGAGGCGCCAGCAGAGAACTTCAGAAATCTTCCTTAAAATCTCGTCTTCTCTCCCAAACTCGAGACAAAGGGTCTTCATTGGTCTTTCAAGCCGATATGGTGCATCGTGGAGGTTTTGGCAAGTAAACTTGGAGTTGAAGGTCGTCACGTGCAAAAGCATCCGTCGGGTCTCCAAGGCATGGGCAAGTCACGGGCACGTTGTGCCACGGGGCATACGTTGGGCATTGGGTAAGTGATCCGGACATGGACATCTGCAGGCACATCACATCTTGCCAGGGCATCCGTCGGGGCACACGTGCGGCTCTCCAGGCTAGGCAAGGGCGGGAACGCTGCGGCTCACTAGGACACCCGTCGGGCATGTCGTGCGGCTCACTAGGCTTGGCACCCGTGGTCGGGTCGCGGCTCGCCAAGACGCCAAGTATGCTCCAAAAACACCAAAAAGAGGTCAGAGTATGCCAAATCGTACCTAAGGCCCTGAAGATGCAGAAAACACAAAACGTGATTCTATTCTATGAAAATGCATGAAAATGAGGCATGAAGACAACAAAAGTATGACTAAAAGTCCTTGATTTTGATGTAAAATACATCGTCATCAATGATCTCCCCCGCCAGTGTTATAGTCCTTGCCCCGAGAGTCAAAGTGGTAGATTCGTCATACGCTGCCAGCACTAGTTTCAGGACATCGTTATCCTGTGTGAAGTAGTTCTCATGTACTTCTCCGTTGATTGTCTTCTCGAACAACACTTTGAACGGTTTTGAACATGCTTTTCTTGTGTTTAGCGTGGGGGAGAGATTTATTGTAGACGATGCAGTTTCTAAAATCCCACCCTGTTGAAATTAGCCGAAGGATCGATTTTCTTTTTTCCTGAAAACTGTCAAAAGATATCTAAGTCAATTATCTGAAACTAACTCAAAGTGATGTTCCATGAAAGTAGCCTGAAACTAGGTCACCATGTTCCTTGAAACTAGGTTCAACTATGTGATTATCTCCTGAAACTAACTCACCATGCATCGACAAAACTAGTTTAAGTGTCGTCTTCCGGCCTAGATACTATGGCCTTCGTCCTCGTTTCTGTCGAAATCTCTATTCGATTACAGATTGATTGATTTTCTATAAAGAGAGAAAGTGATTTGGGGGTTTTTGGATAATTGTGGCCGGTGTTTCTTTTAAATGAAACTAATTAAAATGGGTTAGTGGGATGATGGAGGGGTAGAATTGTTAGATCGTGGGCGCTGTTTTTTGAGAAGGCGTTAGTTGCTAATGTTTTCTCCAACCGTCATAGTATTTTACCCTAACATTATCAACCACATGAAGATTAAATTTAAGGGGCAATGTAATACTTTCAGTGCCGCTAAAATCCCAAAATAATAAAAGTATAGAACTGTAGATTATAGAAGTCCATTTTTCACAATTGGATTGCAATTTGCACAAGGTGTAGCTTGAGAGCCCTAATATATGCGATGCCTCTTCTCTGTGTGTAGCTTGAGAGCCCTAATATATGCGATGCCTCTTCTTGCAGCTACAATTGGATTGGATTGAATTGAATTTTCCCTCGTTTTCCTCCGCCATACATTCATTCAACTCCATTAACACAAACCTCACATTCTAAGCACAATCTCTCCCTTCTTGCCTCTGACTCACTCTCCTTCACCAGCTAGCTGTAAGTAAACCATATTAGTATAATTCAAAAAACTGTTTGATAATTTTATGAATTTATTTTTCTGCTCCAGTTGTTCATATTTTTCATACGATTTTGCTTCGACTTTACATATGTCAAAACAGAAGACTCCATGTATGTTTAGAGGTATTCTTACACCTTTCCATGGAAAACCCACCACCAACAACACATGTTTACTCATCACCAAACCTTATCTGTCCAATACCATTCGTTATCGTTCTTGCCTTTCTGCTCTTGTGGAGCCTGTGGCTAGTCCCGTTCGGGCTTCCGATTATTCAGTTGTGGTTCCTATCCGTGAGCTGAAATGGTATTCTGAAATGCTGAGGGATTGCACCAGAGGGTTGTCTTTTAGGGAGGGGAGGATGATTCATGGAAGGATTGTTAGGAGTGGGATTCAACCTGATTTGCATTTGTGGGTTTCTTTGATTAACTTCTATGCCAAATGTGGGGCTTTGAAAGTTTGTCGCCATGTGTTCGATGAAATGCCCTATAGAGATGATGTGGTGGCTTGGACTGCTTTGATATCTGGTTTCGTTGCTCGAGGGTGTGGTGTTGAAAGTGCTGAGTTGTTTTGTGAGATGAGGAGGGAGGATGTCAGGCCGAACGAGTTCACTCTGGCAACGGTTTTGAAGGGTTGTTCGGCTTCGTCTCATTTGGAGTTTGGTAAACAGTTGCATGCTGAGGTGGTTAAAGTTGGTGCGCTTTCGGATGTTTACATTGGTTCTTCTTTAGTGGATCTTTACTCAAAGTGTGGGGAAATGGGGTATGCTGATGGTGTGTTCTGGATGATACCAGTGAAAAATGCAGTGTTGTGGAACGCTTTGCTTAATGGGTATGCACAAATCGGTCATGGAGAGGCTGTGTTGCGTTTGTTTTGCAAAATGTCGGAGCCTGAAATGAAGTTCAGTAATTATACTTTATCTATTGTTTTAAAGGGTATTGCTGGGTCAGGCAACCTCAGAACTGGCCAGGCTATTCATTCTTTGGTGATCAAGATTGGCGACGAACTTGATGATTTTGTAAGTTGTAGCCTGGTTAATATGTACTCTAAATGTGGACTGGCAAAAGATGCCCTTAAAGTTTTCAAGTGGATTAAGGATCCAGATATAGTCGCTTGGAGTTCAATTATCAGTGTTCTTGATCAGCAGGGGGAAAAGGTAGAAGCAGCCAAATTATTTCACTTGATGAGGCGTTCTGGTGTCAGACCTAACCAGTATACCTTTGCAAGTCTTGTCAGTGCTGCAACTGATTTGGAGGATATACAATATGGTCAAAGCATCCAAGCATGTGCATACAAACTTGGTTTCGAATCTGATGAATTGGTGAGTAATGCATTGATTGCAATGTACATGAAGTTTAAATTCATTCATGATGGGCGTGACATTTTTCACGAAATGACTAATCATGATGTAGTATCTTGGAATGCTCTTTTATCTGGATTCCATGATGTTGAAAATTCTAATGAAGGAATCAGGATTTTCAGGCAGATGCTTGCAGAAGGTTTCAAGCCCAATATGTATACATTCATTAGCATTCTCCGTGCTTGTTCTAGCCTCTTAGATGTTGAGTTTGGGAAACAAGTTCATTGTAAGGTAATCAAGGACAACCTTGCATTCAACGACCACGTTGGAAGTGCTTTAATTGACATGTACGCCAAGTGTCTTCGAATGGAAGATGGTGAGATAATTTTTAAAAAGTTGAGTGAGAAAGATATCTTCCACTGGACGATTATGATTTCAGGTTATTCACAATGCAATCAAGAAGAAAAGGCTGCTCATCTCTTCAATGAGATGCGGAGAGAAGGTATCATGCTTAACGAGTACACCCTTGGTAGCTGTTTGAGGTGTTCTTCTGGGATGGCAAGCCTTCAGCATGGCCGACAATTACATTCCCTGGCCATCAAGGCTGGTCATACCGCTGATTTATTTATAGCCAGTGCACTAGTTGATATGTATGGGAAATGTGGACATGTTGATGATGCAGAATTGTTGTTTAATGGAATGCAATCGGGTGATACTGTTCTATGGAACACAATTATTTGCAGATATTCACAGCACGGACTGGGAGATAAGGCTCTTCAAACATTTAGGGCAATGATAGATCATGGGGTTTTGCCCGACAGAGTTACGTTTATGGGCATCCTCTCAGCTTGCAGCCACATGGGATTGGTGGAGGAAGGGAAAGAATATTTTCATTCCATGAACAAATTATATGGAATTATTCCTTGTGTTGAGCATTATGCTTGTATGGTAGATATACTTGGACGGGCTGGAATGTTTGATGAGGTTGAGAGGCTTATCAACCATATGGAGGTGACCCCAAATGCTTTGATATGGGAGAATGTCCTTGCGGCATGCCGAGTTCATGGAAATGTGGAATTGGGTGAAAGGGCTGCTGAGAAGCTTTTCTCCTTGGAACCTCAAAATGATTCGAATTACATATTGTTATCTAATCTATATGCTAGCAAAGGAATGTGGGTTGATGTTTCAAAAATTAGGGCTTCTATGTCAAGTAAGGGCATAAAAAAAGAACCTGGCTGCAGTTGGATCGAGGTCGATGCTCAAGTTCATGTCTTTCTATCCCAAGATTCATCACATCCGATGCTATCTGCTATTTACAATAAGTTGGAGGAGTTGGGAAATAAACTTGCAGAGGCGGGCTATGTGCCAGATACAAAGTATGTGCTTCACAATGTCAGTGACAAGGAGAAACAAGACAACATTCGCCATCACAGCGAAAGATTAGCTTTGGGTTTAGCTCTTATAAACAAGGTCAAGGGTGGGAAAATTAGGATCTTTAAAAACCTTCGCATATGTGGGGACTGTCACGAATTTATGAAGCTCGCCTCGGGTTTTATAGATAAGGAAATTATAGTTCGTGACGCCACACGTTTCCACCACTTCCAGCATGGTGTATGTTCCTGTAAAGATTATTGGTAATTTTGCTCCTGAGGTACTAACAATCCCAGCAATAATGGCAGATGACTGAGGCATGTAATTTGCTGGAACATTTATGTGGACACTGGATACGGACTGAGTACTGAGGCATGTAATTTGCTGGTAAGTGCTGGAAGTTATCCTGTCAAAACATATTTTGGAACTTCCATTATTCATAATTCTTTGTGGAGAAAGAATATTCGAATTCTAGATAACCTTGCAAAATTTTGTAGGTTAAACGATTTGTCTGTTCAGTTCCTACCTTGCGCCCACTTGTGATATGGAATTGTTTGTTGACATCAATGGCTCTTCCATAACATCCCTGGTAAGCTGACAGTTCACTATGTCTTATAACTACATGAAAAGTTTAGCAATCTAAATTCTTATGGTCAGTAACATGGTTCTTGGTGGGTGGGTGGGTTTGTGTGGGGGTATCTTCAAAAAGCAGTGAGAGTTGAGATATTACCGTTCTAAGTACTTGAACAATATTGTAAGTCCATGAATGTTTACATCCATTTTCTTTTAAATTTCGCGGTATGCACCCCCCTTCACAGTTCACACCCATACTGAATCTTTGGATCTTGGGCAACAGTATTATATGTCGGCATGATCAGCAAAGACCTGCCACAATTTCTGATAAAATCATTGTTGCTGGAGGTGCTCATCTGAACTCAATTATGACTTGCAAGTATGTGACGTATACAAACATAAGTAATCATTTGACAATTTTTTGTCAAAGGACTTGATACTCCGATAAACAGGTACATCCAGTACGGATTATCCTGTCTGTCTTCTTATATACACTCATGTACCTTATAACTCCAAATACCTATACCACCTTATGCCTCCACCGTGGTTCGAACCCCCGACCTCCCTTGCTACTCCGTCACCCTTACCACTCGCTGTAAAATGAGTATGTGCTTGAGCATTGATTGAGCATCACTGTAGCTTCTTGTTAGGACTTCTGGTGGTATATTATCACTGCAGATTGGCTGTAAAATGAGACTTGCTCTAGCCTCTAGCTATAAATTAGTATCTGAAATATTGACCTGGCTATAAAGTCAGACTTGCTCCAGCCTCTAGCTATTCAAGGTACAGCTGAAAATGCACTTGCCTGTGGCAGCTAGTTACTGCACCTCTTGAGTCTTTGCATAATAAGTTGTTAAGTAAGGTTCCATTTTTATTTTTCTTCATGTGTCCAACTCTACAAAACATTTTTCTCATTCGTATGCACAAAAAACACCTTCTGGTGTTGATTGAGCAATTAGTAGATTCAGGAACCACCATGTAGTTTAGTGATGGACTAGAGAAACTTTGTTTGCATTAAGAGGGATTCTAGGTGTTTCAGCTGCATATTCTTCTTGTGCCACAGAGCCTTGGTGCATAGTTAATTCCTGTTTAGAAAGTTGAAATCATCAATTAAAATGAAAAAGTTTGTTTTTAGTCATTTTTAGAGGTTCAAACTAGTGTGCTGAATTGATTTTACGCGTCTTTCTTCTTTTCATTCTTTAATTTCAACACTTGGTATATGCTTCTGCGCATTAGATGGAGGCACGGAGCAACTGCACAGAGGCACATAGGTCGGTTTCTGAAGGAGAAAATAGCAACGACACCGAAAACAACGCTTGGAGAAAACACTGGTAAGCCATGACGGTATCTATTAGTGTTGTTGGTTGTACCACTTCTGATACTAGTGGTGTTGAAACTAATCTTTCATTTATTACATCAAACCACACACTAAAGCTATTCCGAGGATTAACCATCGAGTTACAGTTGAATGATCTACCTCGGTTTGTCGAAGGCAAGCCAGTTAAAAGTGTCTAACCCGCTCCAATATATTTCCCTTACTCGCAGATACTCAAGAAGAAAGCAAGTTAGAGACTCAATACTTGGATCAGTGGGCCGGAGGCAGTATTAAGTATATTTTATTACAACAGCTAAAAAGAAAACACATGGCAATAACGAAGAATTGTAGATGATGCAAATTAAGTTCAAATGATGCCCTTGCGCGAGAGAATGAGCATTGCTGCAGTAGTTTTGCCATCCTGATGATCTCCGGAGTAAACATGTGAAGCAGAGACGGCAAAGCGTTGGAATAATTCGTCCCAAACACAGATGTCAACAGTCCTTCAGTAAGAGATCTCATCATCAAGGCGGCTGCCTTCACACTCTGCCGAGGTATTGTCTCTGTACCTTCTAATATTTCCATTCTCTCAATAGAGAAACTATCAAAACGCTCCACTATTGCCTGGAGTTCGCCTAGGCTCGGAAAATATCAAAATACACAGGAAAGATGAAACTTTCTAGCTTTTCTTCACTGATTTTTCTCTGCAGTAACGTTGGTTTGGAAATGTACGTTTGCTTTTGTATCAGTTTTTTCGCAAACATAAATCGTGTGTAATGCATGTATTAATAGACTAGTAAGTTTCTGATGATCTGGACCGTAAAAAATGGAAAGTTAGGAAGTTGAGAGAGTGCATATGTACCTCATTAGCCATTTCCTGGAGACGACAACCCAAATAATAAATTGGCAGGTTTGCAGAAATGTCAGCTTGAGGATCTGCAAAATCGGGAACAGCAGGGATAAGCAAGGCCATTAGCCCTCCAACAACCAGCTCTTGCGCACTCCATGTCCTTAGCAAACTGATTCGGATGGCCACTAGGCACTAGCCCACTAGGATTTCCCTTTCCAGGAGGCCCTTGGCAGTAAGATTTCCACTTGTTCTAACTAGGATCACTCTCACTGATCATTGTGGTCGTCTTGGGCAGTTCCGAAAGCCAGTGGAGCGACCAAGCTGAGTAAGCAATAATAAAACTCAAAGTAAGAACAGATATGAAAGAGTGAAAAGAAATGCAGCAGATGTAATCTGTATATTATACAATGAGTGTTTGAAAATGATGATTTTACAATGGCTTTAGAAGCCTTCTATTTATAGCAAATGAATCTGATCTAAACAACTACAATAAATACATCAACTTGTTTTTCTTATCTTATTCAATAATAGAGGTAACCGTGTGTGAATCACATTATTGAGTTGTGGCTGTAGATGTATGCCGCATGTCTTTATTTCTTCTCTTTTAGTTGGTTGGAGCTGTGAATTGTTGACACTTTTATGAACTAGATCATTTATTATGATACTCCCCCTCAAGATGGAAGTGTAGATGTTCTTCATTCCCATCTTGTAGTGTAGATGTTCTTCATTCCCATCTTGTGTGTTATTCTCTCTAGATCTTCTCCGGAAATTGCCTTGGTGAACATATCTGCTAATTGCAATTTTGACGGAATGTATTTCACATCAATTGTTCCCTGTGCCACTTTTTCTCTGATGAAATGGCAGTCCACTTCAATGTGTTTTGTTCTCTCATGGAGGACAGGATTCTTGATGAGATATATTGTTGATTGGTTATCACAAAATAAATCTATTGGTTTTTGAATTTCGATTTGAAAATCTCTAAGTAGTGATTTCAACCATGTGATCTCACAACTCGTATAAGCCATCGACCTATACTCTGCTTCTGTTGATGATCTGCTCACTGTTTGTTGTTTCTTTGATTTCCAACTAACAAGTGAGTTTCCTATCAGGATACAATATCCGGTAACGGATTTTCTTGTGTATGGACAACCAGCATAATCTGAGTCACAATATGCTTTCATCTCTAGATTTTCATTAGAGCCATAGAACAAACCATGTCCTATATTATTTTTCACATACCTTACAATTCTTAGCAATGCTTGCATATGAGTCTTTGTTGGTTTTTCCATGAATTGACTCATTATTCCAACTGCATAAGAAATGTCGGGCCTTGTAATAGTTAAGTAAATCAATTTTCCAATCACTTTTCTATAAAGTGTAGGATTCTTTAAGAGCTCTTCTTGAGTCC
>JAQRGC011892579.1:0-14072 GCA_028659135.1 Plantago lanceolata
ATTCTTTGCCACATCATGTTATAGTGTATAAAGAAGATGATACATGTATGTAGTACAACAGTTTATGCACCTTAACACACAACAACACAATGTACCGTATTAAAAAATCAACAGTTTAAACACCTTAAGATACAACAACGTGATGCAGCGTATCAGTTACACTATAAAAACTGTCAAGTAATGACTTGACAAAGAATAAGTAGGAAAGAAGTTATGAACTTAATCAAATATTTGCTCAAGGTCTCAAACTTCAAAGTCCAGAATGGGTGACAACTTCAAATTACCATTGACATTCTTTCGAAACTTCCATCAAAACTTTGCTTCTTGCAAGTGTGTTAACAAGCCATGTCTTCATCCACTTCAGACACTCGAATTCTTCAGGTCCCATATCTCTAAATCAACCCCGTGCCTTCTTACCTCTCAGTATTGTCCAAGGTTGAAATATTCGAACTAGTAGATGATCTCGAGCATGATCAAACTGTGCTTCGTAATCCAATTGCAAAATTCAACATCAAGGAGCTAATCAGCCCCACTCGTGCAAGTGTACGCGTGGATGACTCTGTTAACGGTTTGCTTTTGGTTCACGTATATAGCGAACCTGATGCTCTTTACATATGCAATCCAATAACACGTGACTGCGTTGCTCTTCCTGAGAGTCTGAGACAGAGTGGATCTCTTCCTATCCTTGGCAATATACTGTCTATGCTTCACGTTCCAAGCTTTGTTTCGTTTTAAAGTTGTGTGATAGATATCTTTCTGAATTTTTATATTAATATATGATCTGTGAGTTTTAAATCTTGAGTTCAAGTAGTCTGCATTATTGCTTGTAGAAGGTGCAAAAATCAGCCAACATTCAATTGTGTGTACCATTTAATCTGTGAGAAGATTACTTTACATGAGCACTGCTATTTAGACTTGCAAAAGATATGATCTGTAGTAAATTGCTGCAGATGATAACTTAAACTGTGAATCTGTGATTGTATTTACACTTGCAAAGTTGCTTGGACCATTTCTCGATTTGTGCGTGTCATCCTTGCGCAGGGGCCATGCTAATCTTCTCTGTATCGTTCCAATTTTATCGGATGTCCCCAAAGGGACAAACAACTGTAGCTAGCCAGTTATATTTATACTTGGAAATCATGCTGTTGTTTTGAGATGTGGGATCTTTTCTAGATGCAGAATTAGAGGGAATCCTTTACAGATTGGGCCTCAATGCAAGATCCGGAAACAGATTGGGCCTTATGATCATATGTATAGATTGATTAATGTACGATAAGCTGCCCACAGGTCCAGATTGGGAGACTAATTAATTCGATTAAGTTCGCCCACAGGTCCAGATTGGGAGACTAATTAATTCGATTAAGTTCGCTCGTTTGTATATTTACGTTTGGATCTACACCGAGTGGATTTAGTGAATTCTGTTTCCCAACCTTGAGCCGGCCTGAACCGAACCGAACGATCCTTTTACTCCAAAAAATCTGAGGAAGAAGTAGGTAAGAAACTTCAACTGGAATTCTGATAAAGATAAAGATAAGATCTGAGCCATTATTCTTGTTTAATTAGTAATATGGTCTATTTTCAATGTTCAAACTTCAAACTCAGGTAGGTGCCTTCTTTGACCAAGAACAAATTCAGATCATGTATATATAGGCCTTATTATTATACAGTACAAGACTACAAGTTCACAGGAAGTATTTGCTATTAGCATTTCCAAATCCCAGAACATGGATGATGATCAGTCCCTCTTCAAGAATCTCCCATCAGAAATCACCATCAACATACTCTCTAGACTTCCCATCAGAACCATCACTTGTTGCAAATGTGTTAACAAGTCATGGCTTCACCTACTTCACACTTCCGAATTCGTCAACTCCCATCTCTCGAAATCACTCCCCGGCATAATTACCTACCAGACCAAGCGGCCTCGCCCTCATTCAGAGTCGATCAAACTGTGCAAGCTCGCAGATGAGCTCACACTTGGCTCGCATGAGCTTCACTACGATCCAATTGTTGAATTTGACGTCTACGAGCTCATTAGTCCCACTCGTAGTAGTACTATAGGTGTGGAAGGCTCGATTGACGGTCTGCTTTTCTTGCGCGAAATACATCCCCAACCAGAAGCTTTTTACGTTTGCAATCCAATCACACGCGAGCGCATTGTTCTTCCAGAGATTGGCGACGTCGTCAATTATCCCAGCATTGTCACTTTTGGATTCGGAAAAAGTAAGACGAGTGGCCTATACAAAGTGGTTAGGATTTTCCACGAGTGCACGCGCAAACCTCCTACATATGAATTGAGCATTCCAAGATCAGAATGTCATGTTTATACTCTTGGAACTGGAACATGGAGGAGCATCGCGCCTGATGGCTCCCACGGGTATAGTTGTCGAACAAATGGCACATTTGTTAATGGGAACCTACACTGGCTGGTAACTGACCTAAATGGCAAACTGTTGATTTCTTGCTTGGATCTTGAAACAGAACGGTTTGGTATCGTTTCACCTCCCGCTGGTCTTGGGGATCGTAGTGGGCCTAGTGGCCTTACAACATTAGAGAATCGCTTGTGTGTCTGCGATAACACTTCAGAGACCGAAATTGTGATATGGATTATGAAGGAGTACGGAGTAGAGACAACTTGGAACGTCCTGAGTAAAGTTCCAAACAATGATGGTGAATTTTATGAAGTTGTTTATCCGCTGAAAGTTTTCAAGGATGGTGATATTTTGATGTGGTGGGACGAATCACATCTGTTCTACTACTGGAATCGAACTAAATCTACTGCGATAATCGACTCATTTGGACCAGAAAGATTTATGCATATGCAGGCAAGGCTTCATGTGCCAAGTTTTGTTTCTCTCAATGGTTTTATGAGTGAGAAATTATAACATCTTTCTGGCTGATTTCATGCAAGTAAACAAGGCATCATACGGTTTATTTCATGCTAGACTAAGTGCAATGCACCTAACTAAATCTACTGCGATAGTCAATTTGTTTGAGCTGCAGAGCAATGACAATATATTGTCGATGCTTCACGTTCCAAGCTTTGTTTCGTTTTGAAGTTTTATGATTGAGTCTGTGAAATCTTTCTGAGTTTGTGCATTCACAAATGATGTTTGGAAATTATATGGGTGGTGATAATTCGAGAATCTTCTATGGATCGTGTAGTCACTTTTCGAACAAGATAATTCGACCCTATTTGATGCCTGGGTTACACGAATTCCTTGCGGGGATAATCCAAAAAGGCAATCTAATTCAGGCACTATGAATTTCGATCAAAAAGTAGAGAGGATGTAAGATTTTTCGTATCTGTTCTGGAGACCAAATCCTCCAATTCATAGAAGGAGCGGAGAATTCAGAAAGTGACTACACGATCTATAAAAGATTCCATGATTATCACCACCCATATAAGTTCCAACATTTAACCGTTAAGACAACACTAGTCTCATAGCGCAGTCATAGCCAAGTTTTGTTTCTCTTAAAAGTTTTGTGATTGAGAATGTAACATCTTTCTGATTGATTTTGTGCAATTTCATTGCATATATGAGCTTGTTATGTGTCTGTTTGAGGTTTTGTTATACAAGTGTGTTTTGATTGATGTCGCCCTATCTGCTCCGTAGTCTTGATTCGTTTGTAGCTCGCTCTATTGCGCTCGCTCCGGTTGATCGTGTACCTGCGTACCGGAAAAGGGGAGGTGTTAGCCCTTTATGACCGACTTGTCCTGAACAACCAGTTAGAAGACTTTACTTGAGTTCGAGGGCGCGATCTTGTAAGAGCTGTAAGTGGTTGAAGGGTAATAAATACGTACCGATTAAATGCTGTAGTGGGTGGGTATTTATAGAGGAATCTGAAGGGGCAGACGTGGGCCTCCCTCAGTCCTAGGTTGTCTGCTTAGTTCGTTCGCTCGCCGAGGGTGTTTTTCGCGGGCTTATTGTGACCGCGGTGTTCTTTGAAGGTCTCCTTGCCCGTGGAACATCTGGCGCGGCCAGCTTACGCGCGCACGGGAAACACCCTAATACGGTCTTCGACGCTCGGAGCGGCATGTTCTTATACTGGTTATATCATATAGTTCCCCTAGTTCTCTTTTGTCCATGTGACAAGTGAGACCTATAATTCTAAGTTTTCTAAAGTATTACCCACTTTTTTTCTTGAGTAATTAACAGTTGCCTTGCTGTCTCTCCTCCCCCACAGAAAACAATGGAAATACTGTCGGCGCGCGCAACCTACCCGACATGTAACTCTCTCTTATTGGCGGGGATATTCCTTTTTTTTTTTGAAATATTGCAAATCCTGGCGCGGAATACGAAGGGCCTCACCGAGGAGATGCGTTGACGTGGTCCACCTATAAATAGGACCTGTCCTTTTCGGCTTGCCTTAACAGCCTCTCATTTATACCGAAATTCTGTCCTAACACAAATTGAGCAGCGAGCGCAGCATCATAACGATTCTCTCTTGGCATTTCGTCCGTCTGATTCATCCTCCCCAGGTTAGTCTCTTCATCTCTTTTCGTTTGTTGACACTTTCTTCACTGTTATGTTTTTGCAATTCAAGTTGTTTGACTGGTGAATGGTGATCTCTTCGTCGTCCTCTCCTCCCATCTTAATTTTTCCGGCGACGTAAAACCCTAGTTATTTAAACTAAGGGAGCCGTTTTGCTTTGATGTACGTGTGTAGATCTAGAGATCTGTACACAGATCCGGTAACTTTGAGTCCCCCTTCTTTCTTTTGCATTATCTGATCTTCCTTAATCCCGGCTGGGATGCCGGCCGTCGCTGTTTTAGACATAGCTATCAGAGGTTCGCCCTTGGCGACTGTTTGTTTTCTTCCTTAGTAAGTAAACTTGGAAACTAACTATCAAATAATTTTTTTCTTTCTCCGTAGCTATGTCTAGCGACGACTCGAACCGTGAAGGTCTAGTTATGATGAAGGAAACAATGGATCTCCTTCGCCTGAGGATTCCCTCGAGGCTTTCTTAGACGAGAGTACGCCCTCGCCGCTATCTCCCGGGATTAATATGGCCGAGTTGGGGAAAACCGCTCGTGTGAGCCGTGAACCTGAACCTGTACCTATACTTAGTCTTTCCCCGACGCGCCTGATTGCTGTCGGCGATCGACCTTCAGTCCAAAGTGTACCAACTAACCCGCGGAGAACTTCTTTACTGCCCAGCTCGGAACAAGGAAGGGCTTTGATTGCGCAACGCCGTGTTGAAGCCGCATCAAGACCTCGCGCGCAAGTTGTAACCATTGGTCGTGTCACTCAGACTCGCGCGGCGACTACACAAGCGAAGCCTGACAAAGGAAAACAGTCAGTGGTTGAAGTGCCGAAAGTGAAGAAAGCAAAGTTGAAGAGCGCCTCTGGTTTGTTGGTTCGTCAACCTGTTGTTGCTCTTGCCGCGACTCAAGGGGTTACAGGCGCGGAAGCCAGTCAACGCGTGAACCGTAGGTTAGATTTGAACGAGGAGCCCGTAACGCAAGGTAGTGTTACCGCAAGCCGCACTTCTACTAGCGTCGCGGGTGAAAGTCTTGATGATACGGATGTTGGTTTACTGAGCGAAGAAAGTTCATTGGTATGGAGTAGTGACATCGCGGAGTTGAGGAGGAAATTCTGCATTCCCGAACATATTGAGATCGTGATTCCCGGTCCGCAAGACACTGTCCAACGTCCTCTCGCGGATGCATTGCAGCGTACATCGCAAGTTTGGAGAATGGATTTCGTGTTCCGATAAACTGGGAAATCCGTAATTTGCTCAACGCCACACATTTGAACCCTGCGCAAATTGGACCAAACGGGTGGGGTCTCATGATTGCTTTCTTCATACTCTGCAAAGTCTGGGATTTTCGGTTTGATCAGACGCGTGTTTTTAACTTCTTCACGGTTCAGAAGGGAAAATGCTGCTACTATTATCTCAACGCTCGGCGAAATTTTCGCCCGTGCCGCTCGATGGTCTCCTTGCAACCCGAGGCTTGGGAACGACACTTTATTTACCTTAGGCTTCCCAATCTGCCCAATGGCGCACCCGCGGACTGGCGAGTTCCGCGTGGGTGGTTCAACGAGCGCGTCCCTCCTACGGGTCGTTTTTATAAGAAAGATTGCCCTGCGTGGTTGCAAAAACTTCAGGATATTTCTCCCAACAAGTACATGTTTCTGTATGGCGCGGTTGTCGAACCCATGCTATACTTGGCTGGTTTAACTCATAGGCCCATTTATCTTGCAGGAGAGATTGATATAGGCATGCTTTTCTTTCTATTTGCGCATATATTTCTAGTATTTATTCTCGCTCGCGTGTGTTTGCATGTTTATCATATTGACTCTTCTTTGTGTTCTTGCAGTGACGTGGTTTGACTTGATTCAAGAGCACATGAAGAAAGCTTTTCTGCAGTCGCAGCAAGCGCCGGGCAGTCGCAGCAAGCGCCGGAAAGATTTACCGCGCAACCTGGAGTGAACATGGCAGAAATCTTGCAACCGCCTCCTGCAGGCCAAGAGCCCGCGCCTGAGGTCCGGGGAAAAATTGAGGCGAACCCGCGCGGTCGCGAGCCGGATGATCCGCTCGAACCTGTTGTTAACCCTATCATGCAAGGACCAAACCCTTCTGCTGATGAGACGCGCAGTGTTACTAACGAAGTTGCTTCTACTGAGGTGCCTGGAGAGTTCGACACGAATGACGTCCAGGTGAACATGTTTGGGGAATGCTTTGACAATACCGGCGTGGTACTTGGTGCGGGGGGCTCCGTGTTTGTAACCTTTTCATTATGTTAATAAATTTTGCCGTTACCAAAAAAAAAAACTTGGTGCGGGGGGCTCATCTAGCGCACATAGGCCACCAGTTGTACCAGCAGTTGTGGTGTCTTCGGACGAGAATGTCTCTCCGCGAGTTGGTTCTCGCAATCTTTCGCCGACGCACCGTCAATCCAAGCGACGCCGAGAGAGCTTCGAGGGGACTCCTTTTGGCGAAGAATCTCCTGAGCGCGTAGGGATCAACCCCAAGTCTCTGAAGGCTAAGTTTAGGTGCCGCATACCGAGGGATATGACTGATGCCCTTCGCGAGGAGAGTACGGACAATCAACTTTCTAACATGGCTTTGCTATTCCAAGAGGTGAGCCTTCTCGCGCGCATTGATTTTGTTAGTGTTAGTCCGCGGACTTGACAGCTTCATAACCCTCTTTCACCTTGTGCTTTTCAGGGATATGCTGCTACGCTAGCTATGCAGGAATCGTGGCGTGAGTATGCTCAGGTCGCTGCCCGCCATGTTCAAGCTAGAGAAGAGATGAGTCAGATGGCGAGCAGGGTACAAGAGGTAACCGACTCTTTATCCGCGGAGAAACAGCGCGCCCGGGATCTGGAGAGAGCACTGAAAAAGTCTGAGAAGGAAAATAATGGTTTCCGTGATGAGGTCAATAGTCTGCGGGCTCAGGTATCAGAATTGACCAAGGAGAGAGACCGGTTGTCTGTCCTCGTGAGTGCTTCGGTCCGTACACTGGAAACTGTCTTTGCCCGTTTGAGAGAGAGAGCCAGATCTACTCGCGTTGAGGCTGTGCAAAGTTTCCTCCGCTCTCATAGCGTGTGGTATATGAAGATGATGGATTCGGCCGCCAAGTTTGGCAAAGGATTTAACCGCGTATGCAATCAAATCGCCAACAACGTCAGGCCCAACATTGTAAGGGGAGATAAAGATGAGGAACTTTTATATTCTTTGTCGCGCTAGGGGGGGTGGTGCCCTGGAGCGCTGTCGGTATGGGGATTGGTTTCGCGCTCCTCCAGCGTTCCTGTTCCCATTCCAATTTCGGTTTCTGTTCCACCACCCTTGGTTGGCATTGTGACTTGTGAGGACGATCTCGCACGGGTCGTTCCTCACGATCGTTGTCACGATCCTCCTTTGATTTTGACAAGAACTCCTTCAAGTGGCCTTGTTTCAATAGCCTCTCAACTTCTTCCTTCAAGCTATTACATTCCTTAGTGGCGTGACCATATTGTTTGTGGAATTTACAATAGAGATCACTTTCTCTCGCAGCCGGGGATTCTCTCCTCTTTTGCGGCAAGTGCAGTATAACTGATGAGCTTCCTTCGGGGACTGCGATTCCTTTCTCTTCTTGCGTTTCTTCCATTCCCGCGCTGAGAATCCGGTTCCCTACCTTGGCGATCCTAGCGTTTATAGGCCCTTGACGGAACATTCGTGCGGAACTCCTCCGCGTCAGTGTGTCTCTCCATCAGCTCGTCCAACTCCTGCTCATTGCTTGGTCGATTCAACTCTATGTCATCGCTCAGGCGACGTGCATAGGTATTTGCGTATAGATGACCGACCCGCGTCTCGAAAGGATGTGGAGCGATGATTAGGAGGGCAGTGTTAAATCCGTGAAAGAATTCACTTAGGGGCTCTCCCGGTTCCTGTATAATGGTGGCAAGGTGACTGACCGGCTTCTTCTTCCTTAGGAAATTATGGAAGTGTGTGTGGAACTGGCGCATGAGATGTCGATAAGACCGGATGGACCCTGGTTCCAGTCCCGTCCACCATTGCATCACACGCCCCGTCAGCGAAGACGAGAAGGCCATCGCCAATTGATCGTCCGTGTAACCATTGGCTTGAAGATGGCTTTCGAACCGTACTTGATGTTCATAAGGGCACTTGTCTCCAGCGTATTTCGGCACGTCTCGCGTGGAGAAGTCTCTCTTATCCCTCATACATGCCATTCGGATACGCCAGCATAATGCTAAATGCGCTCGACCGGAAGATTTTCCTGAAGTGAGGGCTTCCCTAGCGCGATAGAGCTTGTCCCATTTTTGGGCTTCACGCGCCGCCGCTCTTTGCCTGATATAGAGCTCCTCATGACTGAGATCTTCCCATTCTGGCGTCTCTTCCCTCGAATACTCGGAATCAGACGGTATGTCCTCTTCGCGGCGTCTAACCTTCTTCTTTTCTCGGTTTAGGGGTCGTCTCCTCTCTTCATCTTCTTCGTTAGAGCTGATTTCCTTGGTGTTCTTCAAGGGAGGTTGGTCGCGTGTTTCTTCCCGATCGGACTCATCACTGTCGATGATGACAGTGGTTCGGCGCACGCTCATCTGAGGAGGTTTGGGTCGACTTGCGCCGGTACCAAACTTTCCTACAGTCTTGGGGTCACTAGTCCTCGCTTTTGTCCCGACCGGTCGTTTCCAAACGTTCGGCCTCAGGAGTTCGAAACCTCCGCGACCCAGTGGTCCCAACAACTTTCGAACACTTGTTGGTTTGGGTACTTTCTTAATACATCCGATCGTCCTTGTCTCCAGACGCTTCGCTACTCGGTCTGCGAGTGCGTCTAACTGTTCTTCTTCCGCCGTGCGGGAAGTACCTTCGGCGGACTTCCCTTTGGCCGCGACGGCCGCTGCGGCCTTCTCCTTATTTGCGGCATCCGCCAACTCCTGGACAGTCATGTCATCTTGCGAATCCTCAACCGCCGCTGGCGGGTCTTGAGTCGCAACAATCGGCACGTCCTCCCGCGCCGACTTGCTTCCACCAGCTGCGGATGCTTTCTTAGTTGTTTTCCCGGTAGCCATGTACGCTTAATCAACACTCAGTAGACTTTTCGTTTGTTTCCCACAGACGGCGCCAACTGATGTCGCCCTATCTGCTCCGTAGTCTTGATTCGTTCGTAGCTCACTCTAATGCGCTCGCTCCGGTTGATCGTGTACCTGCGTACCGAAAAAGGGGAGCGGTTAGCTCTTTATGACCGGCTTGCCCTGGACAAGCCGGTTAGAAGACTTTACTTGAACTCGAGGGCGCGACCTTGTAAGAGCTGTAAGTGGTTGAAGGTAATATATGCGTACCGCTTAAATGTTGTAGTGGGTGGGTATTTATAGAGGAATCTGAAGGGGCAGCCGTGGGCCCCCCTCAGTCCTAGGTTGTCTGCTTAGTTCGTTCGCTCGCCGAGGGTGTTTCCCGCGGGCTTATTGTGACCGCGGTGTTCTTTGAAGGTCTCCTTGCCCGTGGAACATCTGGCGCGGCCAGCTTACGTGCGCCCGGGAAACACCCTAATATGGTTTTCGACGCTCGGAGCGGCATGTTCTTATACTGGTTGTATCATTGATTATTCAAACCTGTTTCAGCTAGCTATACTCCTAGAATTAATGTGAGATCCTTCTCATTTTGTCTCTCTGAGACGAAGAAAGCTAGCTTAAGTGTCTGTTTGGCAAAATGAACAGATATAGTGAGTGATAGCTGATAAGATCTCATTAAATACAAACTAAAGTTGTGTTAAGTTGTGCCTAATTTTGATGCTCCGACTATGATGCTTGAGAATATGGTTTGGGAAGCTGATGATGCCTGTGTGATTGTTGTGATGCTTGGACCGAGCAACTTAAACCACATTAGATGATGATGTTTGAGAAGGAAAGTGATATTTTTAAAGTAAAATGATACGGTGAAGGAGGGAGCTTGATTTCATATATTTTTATGTATAATACTGGCGCTGCATGCATGATACTAGGTGATTTGACTAAAGATATGTATGTTAATTAATAGATAATTAAGGGATATTTTATAGGAAGATGTTACTAAACTTACCAAAATCACTAATTTATAGTAAGTTTTTCACTAAAATATAAGAATATTTTTAACTCATACTAATTTTACATAACTATAAAAACTATCATTTGTAATTTTTCCTATATATTATACGGTACAAGTTCACAAAAACTATTAGTCCATTAGCTATTCCAAATCCCAATTCCCACACAACATGGATGATATATTCAAGAATCTCCCATCAAAAATTACCATCAACATCCTCTCCAGACTTCCCATCAAAACCATAATTTCTTGCAAATGTGTTAACAAACCATGGCTTCATCTACTGCAGACTCCCGAATTTGTCAAGTCCCATCTTTCCAAATCAGCCCCATGCCTAATCACCTTCGAAAGCGAGATGAACTCGGAGTTCATCAAAACATATGAACTTGTAGATGAGCCTGAACTTGATTGCCACGACATTCACTACAACACCATCTCAAAATTCGACTTCAACGACTTTGGCGTCAGTGGCAGAAGCATGGCAACCTCCGCTGATGGTTTGCTTTTCTTGTGCAACAGAGAAGTTCTTCACGTGTGCAATCCAATCACACGTGACTACGTTGTTATTCCAGGAATTGGAGGGAAGTTCGAGTGGCCTAGCTTTGCCGTTTATGGATTTGGGAAAAGCATGAAGAGCGGAGAATACAAAATCGTAAGGCTTTTCCTGGAGCGCACACCACGTGAACCATGGTGCAAAATTAAGCATCCAAGGATCGAGTGCCAGGTTTACACGATCGGTACAGGATCATGGAGGAGCATTGCTCCAGATAATTCCCATGAATATAATAACATACCTTATGGTACATTTCATGCTGGGAATATTCATTGGTTGGTAGGAGATTTGATCAGCGGCGACGTGTTGATTTCTTGTTTTGATCTTGAAAAAGAATGTTTTAGTGTCACTTCACCTCCGCCTTATCTTCCACCTAGGAGGAGTGTTTTTTTCAGATGTGGAAGCCTCACAGTATTGGAAAATCACCTATGTCTTTGTGATAATACCTCAGGTGATGAAGCAAAAGTCGATATGTGGATTATGAAGGAGTATGGAGTGGAGAAATCTTGGACCAAACAATTTGTGATTAGCATTAGCAACATTCCTGATTTTGTTGGAGGAGATATTGAGGTTGTTTATGCGTCGAAAGTATTCAAAGATGGTTATAGCTGTCTGGCATGGGACAACAACGCCCTGTTCTACTACTCCAATCGAACTAAATCTACTGGGAAAGATGATGATCATGTTGAAATGCGTAATGCTAGCTGTATTTGGGTAAGGCTTCACGTTCCTAGCTTTGTTTCACTGAAAAGCTTTGTGATGGAGAAGGTCAGATCTTTCTGATTCTCTGTACTTGTATAGCTACTATCTCTATGTAAAGAATGTGAGATCTTTTTTTTTCTTCCCATTTTGTGTGAAATTATATCCGAAGAAATTATCAGTAGAACATAAAATAAGGTACAAACAAGAGGAAACATGAAGAGTAAGTTTTGGATCATTTATCTGTGTGTCATCCTTGCGCAGGGGGCATGCTAATCTTCTCTATGACTCTGTCGTTGACACGCGAAAGATAAGCCTAGAGGCCAACTTGTGGATGTTCATAACTTCGTATTTGTGTGATGCATAATGTAGGCTCGATCTTGATATTACAGCTACTAAGCCTACTAGTAACCAAACATAACTGTGTCCTACCTACTATGGCAAGTTGGAAACAATTGACAGAAGTCCCTTTCACACAACCTTACCTCTTATCTGAGGAAACTAGATACACAAATTCATCTGCAGATAAATGTGGCCTACTACTGCAAGTTGGATATAATTGACATGAAGTCCCTTTCTTTCACACAACCTTACCTCTTATGATCTTATCTGAGGAAACTAGGTACACAAATTCATCTGCAGATTCATAAACAAACCTGGCCTTATATACAACAAGTCCATCACCCTGTGTAACTATGCTCTCTACTAAATCCTTTAAAAAATGAGTGATCAGTCGAATTTAGGCGACCTACCTGCCGAAACCATCATTAGCATCCTCTCCAGAATTTAGCCACTCTAACACCAAGATTTCTTTATGTTAGAGTAGATAATTTCAGAAGTTCCAAGTGAAGTTAAACCTAAAGTTATGACAACTCTACAAAGTCGACTATATTTAAATTCCATCCGTTGGAGATTGTTTACCTTCTTTTAACAAAGGTTTATCTACGAAAGGATTTTTACAATTATAAAGGTTTAATACATCTGTTAGGAATTATTATGATTTATGGAGAAACAGTTTAGTATTCAGTTCTGTGTGCTAATTATTCAAATACTGAGAAACATTTCTCAGTATTATGTATTCAGTTTGAAGTAGTAGTTTCATACACAGATTAGTATATATCCTGTGCAGATGAATTAGTGTTACAAGTCTATGATGGAAAACATGATTTTGATAGACGATTTTACTCATCCACTCGCACGTTATCCTCAGATAAATCCATTCAGCAAAACTGTTAGTCATAGCAGAGTTGATCAAACAGATGAGAATCAATCTTGAGATTTGAACATTGGTATATCAGGTATGTTGCAACTGCCTAACTGGAACAGAGAAGAACAGGCAGGAAAGCTTGATGATCATTGAACTTAGTTGCTATCATCTGAGACGTTAAATTGGTGCTATAACTAGCTAGATTCATTTCTAATCGATCATCAAATCATTCATACATTCACATTCTTCATTTCTGTAACTGTGAGAGAAGATCAACAAAAAGTGCAAACAGTTAAGCGAGATCAGTTCCATTCTTCTTCTTGTGATCTGTTTCTCATTATTGAAATCAATCAATCCTTCCCTCTGCGCAGTAGGCTGACTGGTAAGCCGAAGCACGTTGATCTTGAACAGAACCTTCATCCGGAGAAAGATCTGAGCCATTAATTTTTTTTTTTTTTTTGTTGAGGAATAGTCTTACTTGAATGTTCAACTAAGGTAGGTGCTTTCCATAAACAACAAGTATGAAATAATTAATCAACTGTTTGTCATTTCAAACTTCTGCAAATTCAAATTTATATATATAGTCCAAGTTCACAAGAACTATTATTCCATTAGCTTTTCCAAATCCCACACAACATGAATGATCTCTTCAAGAATCTCCCATCAGAAATTACCATTGATATTCTTTCTAGACTTCCCATCAAAACCATTACTTGTTGCAAATGTGTTAACAATTCATGGCTTCACCTACTTAAGACTTCCGAATTCGTCAACTCGCACCTTTCGGAATCACTTCCCGGCATGCTAACCTTCCAGATCAAGGGGATGCGCCATTATTCAGAGGCCATCAAACTATATGAACTTGTAGATGAGCTCGAACTTGGTTCGCATGAGCTTCATTACAATCCAATTGTTGAAATTGACATCAATGAGTTCATTAGTCCCACTGATAGTGATGAATACCTGAATCTGAATAGCATTAGCATTGCTAAACAAACCCAAGATCCAACGAATCCCCTCATATTCACAACAAGTAATAGAGAAATCATAAAGAATCGACACATAAACCACTAAGGCCAG
>JAQRGC011893011.1:1905-13608 GCA_028659135.1 Plantago lanceolata
CCCCCCAAGAGACAAGTATCTATTTTCCCAAGCTCCAAGTCTCCTTTCAATTCTTTCTTTCACCCCTTTCCATATGGCTTTGTCTCTTCCTTTCCCACCCACCGGTAGTCCAAGGTACACAAAGGGAATAGAATCCACCTTACAATTGAGTAAACCGGCCCAAGCTTCAAGTGTAGTCGAGTCAACATTCACCCCAATAAGGTTGCTTTTCTTAAAATTGATATTCAACCCCGACACTAGCTCAAAGCATCTTAGAATACTTTTCACTACCAAAAGATTTTCTCTAGAAGCTTCCCCCACTATCAAGGAGTCATCCGCGAATTGTAAGAGAGAGATAGGAACTCTATTCTTTCCCACCAAAATCGGTTTGAACTTTTCCAATCTACAAGCTTTTGCAAACATCCTACTTATACCTTCCGCCACTATCAAGTAGAGAAAAGGTGAAAGGGGATCACCTTGTCTCAAACCTCTATGGGTAATAAACTCCTTTGTTGGGCTCCCATTGACAAGTATAGACATAGAAACGGTAGTCACACACTCCTTCATCCAAGTGATCCAACGCTCACCAAAACCAAAATCCCCTAACAACCGGAAGAGAAAGTCCCAACTAACCGAATCATAAGCTTTCTCAAAATCAAGCTTGAGGAGGAGAGCCTTGACCTTTCTACGTTTAACCTCATGAATTGTCTCATTAGCCACCACCACTCCATCCAATATATTTCTCTCCCCAATAAAGGCCGATTGGTTCACCGAAATTAGAGTTTCCATCACCCTACTCAACCTCTTGGAAAGGACCTTTGCAATAATTTTGTAGAGGCCATTCACCAATGAAATTGGTCTAAAGTCACCAAGGCCAACGGGGTTAGAACATTTAGGGACTAGTGTGATAAAAGTGCAATTAGTCCCTTTGCTCAATCTTCCATTCCGGTGAAACTCGTTGAAAACTTGAACAACATCGGCTTTGATGACCTCCCAACTCACCCGAAAAAAGTGACCACTAAAGCCATCCGGACCCGGGCTCTTATCCACCCCACAATCCCAAATTGCTTCCTTGATTTCATCCTCCTCGAAAGGTTTTTCAAGGCCAAGCTTCGCCTCCAAACTCAACTTATTTCCTTCCAAGCCATGTATGTCCACCATAGTACCTAACTTCTTGAAGTGGCCTTCAAAGTGATCTTTAATGCCTTCTCTCACTTCATTAACATCATCCAACCACCTCCCATTAATCCTCACCCCATGGATGTAATTACTCCTTCTCCTTTTGTCAATCACCTTATGAAAGAACTTAGAGTTTGCATCCCCTTCTTTGATCCATTTCTTCTTTGCTTGTTGCATCCTCAAGTTAGCTTTGACTCCCAAAAGATGTTCCATATCCCCTCCCAACAAGCGTCTTTTTGCAATTAGTTTCTCCCACTCTATAGATGTCTCCACCGATTCCTTCAATAACTCCACTTTCAAGTCGGTTTCCTCAAGTTCCTCCTCTAACACCAAGATTCTTTTGTCGAGACCTCCAAAATGATTTTTATGCCACTCTTTTAGTCTCCCTTTTAGCGCTTTCAACTTTTCCTTAACTCTAAAACAACCCCAACCCGGGATTTCTTTCTTCCATTCTTCACTTAGCATCCCTTGAAAAAGTCTATCTTTGGTCCACTCGTTGATAAACCGGAATGGTTTTGGACCCCAATCTCTTTTCTCCTCCTTCACCAAAATAGCCACATGATCTGACACGCGCCTTTTCAAACCTTCTTGTGCTAGATTAGGCCACTTATCCAACCAATTACCCGAAAAAAGGAAGCGATCAAGTCTACTACAACATCCTCCATTTGAACGGTACCACGTGAACTTTCTTCTCCTAAGGGGAAGGTCAACCAAATACGCTTCCAAAATGAACTTGTTGAAATCTTCCATACTTTTCGTACCTCCCCCACCTTCTTTCTTCCCTTTTCTCTCCTCGCTTAGTCTCACCGCATTAAAGTCCCCACAAACACACCAATTCAAGCAAGAGCTACCCCTCTTACGCTCCACCAACTTTTCCCACAACAAAGCCCTATTGGTATCTAAGCACGAGGCATACACATTAACGATGACCACTTCTTCCCCTCTCCACCGTCCCACCACTCCTAGAGCCCCATCCTCATCCCAAAAGTCAATTAAGTTAAAGATTTCCGTATTCCACATACAAAGCAAACCACCGGAGGCACCAACCGCCCCAACATGAACCCAATCTACGTTATCCCCACCCCATAGTCTCAAGACATCCGTTTTAAGGAAAACCGCTTTCTTCGTCTCTTGAATACAAACAAAGTCAAGCTTTTCCTTCATCACCAACTCCCGAACTTCTTGTTTCTTAAGTAACCCCCCCCCCCCCNCCAACCCTCTTACATTAAAGCTTAATATCTTCATTGACCACATGGACATATATAAAGTTGTAGGAAGTCTCATTTACGGATATGTCATTGCTAAATTTTTAAATAATCTTAAAAATTAATCTGACGGTCAACATTGAATATAACAACAAATATCAATTGTAAAAGTAATCTAAGGGCTGACAATGCATATAAGCATATTGGATGGGTGTTAAGAAAAATGGAGGGGTACAGACGGTAGCAATCCCCATTTTTTTTAATAAAGTTAAAATTCTAGTGAAGCTAACAAATTGTAAAGTTCAGAGAAGTATACTCCAATTTTAATTATATCACACTCATAATCTATATTTTAAAAACCGGATTGAGCCGGTCAGTCGGACCGGTCAAATCGGGAACCGTTTAAAAATCGGCTTTTTAGGATGCAGAGAACCGCCAATAAGCCGGACACCCTAAAGCCGGTGAAATCGGTCAATAATCGGAAAAAACCGGCGAATCGGGAACCATTGAGCCGGCGGCTTTAACGGTTTTGGGCATTTTTAACAAAAAAAAATAAAAATAAAAAAATAAAACATTTTCCTATAATTTTCCAAATACAACCAAACCTAGTTTCTATCTTTGTCGTTATTTGAATTCACTCATTTTCTACGGACCCCTTTTGCAAAAACCTTATACACTAATTCCAATTCCAATTCGATCACCACACGTCACGATAAGCTTGTATTCTTTATTTTGCTATGTTATTTATTTTGCAAATAATGTTTATTTTCATTTTATTATGAAGAATAGGACATTATTTTATTACATGTACATATATTACATTTTTATATGCTATAACAGCTCAATCCGGTTAAAAAACGGTCAGACCAGTCAGACTTTTTTGGGAGGAAAACGGCTTGATCTTCAGTTCCGGCTTTTAAGACATAGCTCATAATGTCAAGCAGATAAGCTATATCTACATTTTATCAAATTAAGTTGCCCCAATTATGTGCCCTTTTTTGTAAAGGAGAAACTGAGGAGGTTGTACCATTGACAAGTTAGGTTCGGTTTAGTTTACATTAATTTTAATTGTTTCAATTCAAATTTAATTAGTAATTTATACTGGAATTCAATTCAGTTTCATTCAATTAAGTTCTTCGGTTCTGATGTGTGTAGAAACCGGCTAAGAGTCTACAAACAAGATCTTCTCAATTCATAGTGGTTTAAAGGCTGAGATTTGTTGTGGAATTGGACTTTGAGTACCTGCAATGGGAAGATGAACTTGTGGGTAAAGGGTGATCGACTTGCCACAGTCAGGTCGATTGAGAGATTTAACTTGAGTATAGATTTTTGCAGAGTAAGGACAAGTTAGAGAGAATAGTGTGTGTTTTTACCTCATTTATTTCTACAATATAATAAGAGCCACTTTCTATAGCAGTCCGGTTCGATTTTTCTACAAGGCTGGTTCAACCATTTGTTAAATATTAATGGGTTCGTTTTCTTTTTTGTTTTAAATTTACAACGGTGCTTAAGCAACACGACTGTTCGACTGTTTCAACAACACGCCTATTTATTCGTAATCTTCCCGTCGTAACCATTCAACCAGCTTATTCCCTCGGCACAATTTCTAAACTTATTACGTGTGACTGTTCAGAGACGCTAATTTTTCTGTTCCGGTTGAAGCCAAGCATTGTCCGAAGAATTGTGCAAAGAATGGTCACTCATCGTGCTTAACATATCAGGTTTTTTTTTTTCTTTTATTGTTTGTCTTTTTTGTTTTACTCCACAATTACCAACGCTCTTGTCATCTTAACAGCAAAGAAAACACATAACTTTCAGCATGTCTAATTTACTTTAACAATGGTTTCATGTTATGCACAAAAGGTGTTTGATATAATGCCTAAGCCAACTTCTTATTTATATTTATACTTTGACATGTATTTCTAATGTTTTGAGTAGGCATATCTAATTAGGATAGGCATTTAGAGCATGTTTAATCAACAAATGTCCAGGATATGCATTAACATACAACTGAGTTCCAAAAGCTATTGATAGTTTTCTGTTATGTGGTTCAAACTTGCATGCATTGCCTCATGTTTGGATCTATGCTAGAATAAATGTGCATGAAAAGGTGAATAGGTGTTGTTGTCCCAACTCTAAACTCTCAAGTGATGTGAATGAAAATATATATTGAGGAATTGTTCGCTGCAGTGATATAAACGCAAAAGTACATGTATTTGTAAAGATTTTAGTTAGCAAATTTAATGAGGGTCCCCATTTATTAACTGTTGCATCAACTAATTCAAAGCAAAAGTGAACCAAGTGTACTGAACAATCCATTACATGTTATTAAAGGGAAAGGTTCCAGTACAGATTATTTGCAAACTTGCTATGTCAAAGGATTATATACGTCGACTGTGGTTGTTGTGTAGACGAGCTAATTCATCCCTATTGTGTTGTTAAAATTCCATGACCGTGATACAATTTGTTGAATGGAGTAGAGATGAGTGTAGCCGTGTAGGGATGGTGGTGTAAGGTCGTAGCTTAGAGTTGTCCTGGAAGAGTAAATTCATTGAGTAACCTTTTACTCATGAAGCTGTAGTGAACGTTGCCTTCAGAGGTTCTGCTTTGGGGGCTTTACGTAAAGGCATGGAAGATTTGATCTATATGATAGATTTGTATCTTGTTTGTGAATATTTAGTTTGCAGCAGGTTAATTCTTATGTCATGGAGCATGTTGTAGAAGAATTTCTACTCTTGGGATGATGTGTGAAACTTGCAGAGATGCTGCTTTTGCGAGGAGATTGCTTATTTCAAACACAAATTTCTTTTGCGGGAGTATTACGAAAAAGCTTGCGTAAGATAAGAAAAAATCACCGAATCAAGCTTAAATACGCATTAATTGCAAGTTGTGTGAGGAGAATTGTAAAGCCGAAAAATATATGTTCACTTTGCGTGAGGAGTAGCAAAGATTGTTTGGAGAATAATATATGACTTTTTTTGAATTTCACCGCAACATGAAAATGCTCTCTGGCAATGGCTGGAAACATTTTATTAGATTTTTTTAGAAGCCAAAGGAAGAAGATAGCTTGTTGTGTGGAAGCTTTGGGAAATAAGCAATGACCTGCCTTTTAGTGGTAATTTTGTAAAGGCGCATGACATCAAGAGAAAATCAAATTAAATTTGTAGTGTGCAATTATTATTAATTGAGGTGTTCATTTTCTCCAAGTGTAGTTTTGGGATGGTCTTCATGAGTTGGCAACAGGTTGATGTTTCAATTCCCTTGCTCTATTTATTTGCAAGAACTAGGAATGTGTGGTCAGCAAGGAGTTTTTGTCGCAAGAGAAAAGAAAGTGGCCAGCTGATTGTTTTTCGTCAGCAAGATGAATGAAGGTGAAAGGAAGTTGGGTGGTGGTTGTATCTCTGCTATTGTAAGTTATAGGTTTTCATGTTACCATGATATATTTTTCAAAGGTGTTGATGAGCAACATGTTGCTTATATAGATGCATTTGGCCTGGCTTTGTGTTTTTGGTTTAGGCTCTTTATCTTGTTATTTATTTTCCTCAATAGATATTTGTTGAATCTTGTAAGGATCATCATCAACTGATTTTAACGATCATTCTAATTATGCTTCATTTTACTCCCTTATTGCTTCATTGTTTGCAACCTCTCAGTTTTAGCTAATTGTATGCTTAAACACACTAGACGATGTGATATGAAGTGTTGGCCAAAATTTATATTCAAATAAAAACTATTTCAAGGTTATATAGTCACTTGTGATTTGAGAGGTTGATTTTTTCAGCAGTGCGTTTATGTACAACTGAAGTGTATTCTCCTTAAGTTATTTATAACTTATGATATATTCTTAAGCAATGCACGGGCACCGCGCTAAGCGCGGTGCAGCAACTCTAGTGGTAGTATATATAGAGGACTGTTTGAGGGCCCATGACATGTAGCAGTTGACCTACTAATCATATGTGAGACTTCGATCGTCCTTTGTCTCGGGAAGATGACTCTTTGACACATGTGATACTAAGGTCAGTATATCCCTTCGAGAATTGTCCTACCTTCTAATGGTTGTATTGTTCTTACTTCTTACGGATCTTTCAACTACTGGAACTGGAAGTTGTTTCGAGTATCTTAATCCGGCTTTATCTTTACATCTTATATTTATCTTACTTCAAGGGGACTTGCTTTTAAGCAGGCTTCGAGGGGCCTGCCTTTGTATTGGTATACTTCGAGTGATCTTCATAGCTTGGTAGTAGTCATTGGTATGATTTGTTCTCCTCTCGAAGTATCTAGAGAGGTCAAAGTATGCAACATACTACATACCCCATCATCCTCGTTAAGTCTAGTTTAATTTAGAAACCCTTAATCGAATCAAATGAAGTCTTTGAAAAGTAGAAAATGAAAAAGCAAAGTTCAAAGGGAATGAAAATCCAAAGGTGTATTATTTAAGGTGTGATAACCTTTAAGAGTTATGTATACCGTTACGGAATACAATCTCACAATTTATTAAAAAGTTCAATACTAAACCACCTTTATTCCCTTCCCACTCTGTAACTGTGGGATTGTACATACCAAACAAACCAATTTTACCTCTCAAATTAAACCTCATGAACAAATACAATGTGAATAACAATTCCATATATTTTACTGTACAATTTACTTTAGTTCCGTGTATAATCCGTGGTAAACAAAAGATACGTAACTTCAGTGTAGGTGCATAGAAATTTAACATGTCCAAAACAATTGACCATTTACCCTTCTCCTCCACTACATAGTACCCATCAAATTGCAACTCCACAAGACCATTTTACAACCAAAGTCAACATATCTAAACAAATACAACAAAACAGAACAAAAACAGAGCAAAACAGAGAGATCCTCACCATCATCCAACAATGGCGGATGCAGCAGTGGAATTCCTCCTAGAAAACCTCAAGCAACTCCTCCTCTACCACGGCCACCTGATATCGAACGCTCGAGACCAAGTTGTAAAGCTCGAAGAGGACCTCCGCCTGTTCAAGGCGTTCCTCAAGGACACGACAAAGAAGCGGAGGAAAGACGAGAAGCTCAGCGAGCTCGTAAGGCAGATACGAGACGTGGTGTACGAAGCCGAGGATATTGTGGACACATTTGTGACGATGGCTGCTGAGGCCAAGTCGATGAACTACTTCCAGAAACTGTACAAGAAGCCGGTCAATCTGTTGAAGATTGCGAAGGATGTTGCGGCGGTTGGGGAGACGATTCGGGCGATTTACGGGGATAAGAGCAGGGTGAACTTTGCGATACTTGATGTTGCAGATGAAGATCCTGAAGAAAATGAGGTACATATTTAACTTTGGATGGTTTTGATTCGTTGACCATTTTTGTGTTTTTCTATATGAATCGCATGTGTAGTGTTATATGACGCGAATAGTTAGTTTTTTGCGACAGTAATATATCGTCTCTGATGCATGTGTCTAGTCTATAGAAAACGTCACAAATATATTTACGGTGTAATTTATTTTAAAATTTTCTTTTCGCCCAGAGTTTAGAAATCTTACTAGTTTCTGATTCTATGTCTGGTAGAATTATGCTCGTATATGTGTTTATGTTACTAATGTTACTAGTTTCCAATGTGGATATAAGTATATAGAACGACGCTCATAATTTGTTGTAATCTATGTTTGCAAAAAAATTATCTTTGTATTTGCAACGGTTGGATAGTGTCTTGCTATTTGAGTATTTATGCCTAGTCTCAAGAAAAACGTTACAAAAAGTCTCATATGGTATTCCCGGATAATTTTTTTTTTCTTTTGTGTGATTCATGTTATGCTGCCTAGTTTTGTAAATAAAGAAAATGGCTAGCTACTTGTTTCTAATATCCGCACTTAATTTCACCGTATTGTTGTGAGTTGTGACTGTCTCCACAAAATGCCTTTTATATATTAGCAGTTTGTGGTACATGTGTTGCTGTCGTAGGAGAAAATGGAATTTCCATATATAAATGAATGCGAAATTCCTGTGATATGATTTTGAGAATACAAATGCAAAGCTTATGAGGGACATTGCAATATAATCTGGTATCATTTTGTGAAAATGCATGATTTTGATCTTGTCCGCATAAGAAATGTTTGTGCCTAGTAAGTTTGCATTAGCTGACTTGACCAAAATTTTAAATGGCAGGCTCCCATTGTAAGACAAGAGAACATTGTAGGTTTTGAAGATGAGGCAGCAAAATTGATAGGATATCTCAGAGAAGAAACAGAGAAACTTGATGTTATCTCAATCATAGGGATGCCAGGCCTGGGCAAGACTACGCTAGCAGGAAAGATCTTCCGTGATGGTCAAATCCAATATGACTTCCCGACTCGTGTCTGGGTTTATATATCTCAGACATTCACTCGGAAAAATGTGTTTCTTGCAATCCTGAAAGCATTTACTCAGGTCACTGATGAAATAAGCAAGAAAAATGATGCAGAGTTGGCCCATGAAGTGGCTAAACATTTGCAGAATGGGAAGTTCTTGATCGTGATGGATGACGTCTGGACAGCTGATGACTGGGATAGCCTCAAAATTGCCTTGCCAGCAAATAATAATTCTGGCAAAATTTTAATCACAAGTCGAAATGCGGAAGTTGGCAGGTATGCTAACCGTAGTAGAGCTCCCCACAAGTTGCGATTCTTGACGGAGGATGAAAGTTGGCTGCTGTTTCGATATGAGGTTTTTGGTGTGCCGGAGTGTCCCACAGAATTGGAATGTTTTGGAAGACTCATTGTTGACAAATGTGACAGGCTACCGCTTGCAATAGTGGTCATTGGAGGAATTCTTGCCAAGAAAGTTTCTACGACAGAAGATATGGTTGTAGCGAGGAACACGTGGGAACAAGTGTCAGAAAATGTTCGCATACAGATTGTTGCTGAGGACACGTCAATGCGCATGGAGAAGATTATAGCTCTAAGTTACGATAAATTGCCTTATCACTTGAGAGCATGTTTCCTGTACTTGGGGATGTTCCCTGAAGACTCTGAGATTCCGGCATGGAAATTGACTCGTGTGTGGATTGCAGAAGGCTTTATACAGTACAAGGATGATATGACCTTGGAGGAAACTGCAGAAAACTATCTGGATGATCTTATCAGTAGGAACTTGGTAAGAGTTGATAAGCGGAAGAGAGATGGTAAAGTCAAAACAATCCGCATCCATGATATGCTTCGTGATTTCTGCAAAAATGTTGCTGGAAGTGAAAGAGAAAATTTCCTCATAGAAATAAAAAAGTCCAGACAAGGAGCTTTTGATCCTCCGGTTGCTCAAGTCGAGAAATCACGCCGTCTGTGTATACATTCTAATGTTTGGAACTTTATTTCTTCAAGACCTTTTGGTCCTCGTGTTCGCTCTTTCGTTTGTTTTTCCCAGGAAGAGATCAACTTGCCATCAGAGAACATTTCTTCCATCCCTTCAGCTTTCAAACTACTCAGAGTTTTGGAAGCAAAACCCATCAGATTCAGCAAACTTCCTAGTGATATGTATCATCTTGTTCATTTGAGGTACATAGCTATGTCGTTTTGTTCAACTATTATTCCTGCAACGTTCTCGAAACTTTGGAGTATGCAAACTCTTGTTGTTGATACGACATCTCGTCTGTTAGACATTAAAGCAGACATATGGAAGATGAAACAGTTTAGGCATTTGAAGACGAATGCATCTACAATTTTGCCCAAACCAGAAAGAGGTAGTAGTAGTACTACAGAAGGTGAAAACATTCAAACACTCGGTACAATATCGCCTATAAGCTGCACAGAGGCTGTTTTTGGAAGGGCCCGGTTCGTGAAAAAGTTGGGAATTCGTGGACGACTCTCCTTGCTTCTTGAAGGGAAGAATGGATCATTTGATGGCTTAGGGAAGCTGAAGAATCTTGAAAAGTTGAAATTGATAAATGATGTGTTTCCGGGTTCAGCTTCTGAAGATCCATTACCCGGCCTGCCTTCACCTTACCAATTTCCACCGAAACTAAAGAGCCTGACCTTAGTTGCCACGTTTCTTGATTGGAACAAGATGTCTATCATTGGACTTTTGGAGAACCTAGAGGTGCTCAAGTTAAAAGATAAAGCATTCGTTGGAAAAACTTGGGCAGCTATGGATGGTGGCTTTCGCAAACTTGAAGTCATGTACATTGGGCACATAGATTTAGTGATTTGGATGGCTAGTAAGCATCATTTCCCCAGGCTTAGAAGCCTTGAGTTGAAGAACTGTGAAGACCTCCAGCAACTTCCAGCTGAGCTGGCTGAGATACCTAGTTTCCAGACGCTTGAGCTGTATCGCACTAATAAGGCAGTTGCAGCTTCGGCAAGGAGTATCCGGGAGAAAAAAGTGCAGATGGAAATTGCAGAGACTACCAAATCTGGTGGATTTAAGCTCTTGATATTTCCGCCTGATGAAATATGAATGATCATGCATGCATTGGTTCCGCTTTCACAAGTAAGTTTAACTCCATTGCACTACTTAGTGTGTCTTGCCTCATTTGTTAGATTTTGTTACCTCTTTCTATTCCTTCTTTATATTTTCTTGTCAAATACTACTTCGTTTTCTGAAATTATTGCGGTATTAATCTGTAATGTTGATTACATCACCACTGATATGATATGAAGCCTAAAAGTTATTTGAAGTTGAAATTATCAAAGTTAATGCGTTTCGTGTATAGCTAATTATCTGAAGTTTGATCTTCACAGGCCAGGATACTATGCCACTTATCTTGACAGGCTAGAGGGGTGACGCACGTGTTCTATGGATTATGTATATTTGATTACTAGATCGATGTTGCCTAGCTTGCTCGACCATTTACTGTACTTATCTTTCAGTGATTATTATGAACATTGATACACTTTTGTAATGCATTTCATCCTTTCTGCAATTCTTGTCAAGTGCGATGTTTGAGTTTCTGGTGTAATATATATGTTGTGCAGATAAATGTTCAGCAAAAGATGATTTGATCTGCAAACTAGTTAAGGGGAAACTTTTGCTATGATTTAAGCCTCATCTCATTGTTGATGCTGACCTGAAAACGACTTCACTCGAATTTCTTTAGCACGTGCTACTTGGTCTGGTTATTTATTTGACATCTCAAATGTTCTTACAGAATCTGATTCTGAGGTAATGTGAATCGGTTTGTTCATGCTTGTTCACTACAGAATATGGTTTCTTGATAAAATTTGCTTGCTGTGTGAATTAGCTCTGATCTAGTTGTGACGGACTAATTCGTTCCTTTGAGACTTTGAGTAAGGTTTCAAATTCGAATCCTACAAGTGAAAAAGAAAGCACTGTTTTTTGTTTTAAAGTGTAAACAAAAGCTAAAGTTCAGATCACAGAATTGGCCATG
>JAQRGC011893081.1:0-10014 GCA_028659135.1 Plantago lanceolata
TCTCAAGAACTTCACCAGACACATCTAACATAAACAACTCAAGAGAGGTCAAGGAGGTCAAAAGTTTTGGGGCGTCGGAATATTCGATCATTTCTCTATGATTTCTCTTGCACTGCCCCTTCCAAGGGGTTTCGAAGATAAAAATTTTGTTATTGGCCCATTAACTCGCCTAGGAAAATCCACAAACTTCGGCATCTAGGGGTCACGGACCAACTATAAAACCCTTTTCGATAACTGGGAATCTAAATAGCGTACGGAGCAAGTGTTGTAAGTAGTCACACTGGAAATTTGACAACTCTTCAAGTCTGCAACGATAATGGCGAACTGGTCTGATAAACCAAAACAACCCCCAGGCCCCATCGGCCGGCGAGTGCCAATCTCCACCGACCCTTCCCGCAACTCCGACTGGCACGTCTACCTCCACCGGCGCCCCGTTTACGCTCTCGCAACACCAAATCAGCAGCCATGGATCATCCAGCTCGAGCGAGACAAATATATCCATATGATCCACCCGTTACTGCCTCAGCCATCTGATATCAAATTGCTGCCCGGAACTCTACCCATGTTTTCCGCTACTTTAGGGTTACACAGTTTCATGAATTTTAGGGTTAAGGAATTAGGGCATGTGTACACACTTAACAATAATTTTTGGACTAATAATGTTGATAACAATAATGATATTACTGCCCTGGAAGGGTACCTGATGAAGTTTGCGGTTTGGGGTGATGATGATAACTTTGTGGTTTTGGCAGCTATGGATGATGGTAAGTTGGCGATCTATAAGTCTGGTGACAAGAATTGGAGGGTGATTACTCCCCCGGGTCGTCGTTATCAAGATGTTGTTCTTAGTAACGGTCGATTTTATGCTGTTGATGACACCGGGCTAATGGTTGTAGTCGATCAGGATGAGTTAACTGTGTCTGTAGTTGTCGATTGTTGGATCTATTTTCCGCGGACGGAAGAAATGTTTCTAGTTGATTCTAATGGAGAGTTGCTCTTAGTTGTTATGGAGGAGGACAAGGAATCTGATGATGATGATGAGGAGGAGGAGGAGGAGGAGGAGGAGTTTGATGAGGACGACTACAACAAGGATTGGAAATTTAGGGTGTTTAGTTTCGATAAGATGGCTAAGAAGTGGATTGAGAAGACTGATTTAGGGGACAAGGTATTGCTTTTGCGAAAAGGAGGTTTTTGTAAGGTTGCAGCGTCTGCTTCGGATGTTTTTGGTGATGGTTGTCATGTGGGCAGTCGAATATTTTTTATTGATGATGATAAGGTTAGGTGGGACGATGATGGATGGTGGGATTCGAATATTCAGATGTTTGATATGAAGGAGGGTACTGGGAGTATGGAGGAGTCGATTGATAGGAAGGTTGTGTATCCCATGATGTGTTGGCCGCCTCCCAATTGGGTTAACTCAGCTGCATCTGTTGGAGTAAGTTTCTCGTTTTTGTGTTATTTCTTTGCTGACTTGACGCGCATTAGCTTGAAGACTCGATATTGTTCTTATGTTAAATACCACATTGCAGCCTGGTACATACCATGATCAAAGTGACTGGCTAGTCAAATACCGCGACTACTTGGTCCAACAGAACCGGATCCTGACCTCTCAACCAGATGTTGTAGAAAGAACCATTCCTTCCATGGTTGATGGATTGAAAGCTGGTCAAAGAAAGATCCTTTTCTGTTCATTCAAAAAGAACTTTGTTGAGATAGAGACAGTTGAGTTCTTTTGTCATTATGTGGGTATGCAGCACTCAGCTTACCCCCGTTACGGTGAGCAGAGTCTTGAAGATATCATAGGCATGACTCAGATGTATGTTGGCACTAACAACATAAATTTTCTGGAATATGATGGTCGTAATGGACAACGACTCAAGGTGAGCTAGACAGCAGATGTATCCATTATTATTATGACCATTGTTTAATTAAATTAGGATTGAATGTTCTTACATCCATCTGTGTTAGGATCGATATCTTCATGCAATTGCTAAATCCAGTGATACAAAGTTGTCTCCTATAACTAGACTCTTGTTCCGAAAGGAAGATGACATTCTACTGGACTATAAGGTTGAAGATGGGAAGTCTGTCGAACCCACTTGGTAAGGCTTTCTAAATGATTTTCTTTTTTCTTTCCCGTAAGTGTTGGTAGTGTGACTTCGATAGATGAATTTTTGTTGTTGTTGTTGCTGCTATAATAGGTATTTACCAATCATACCTACAGTTCTTGTAAATGGATGTGAAGGAAGTTCGTTTGTTCCTAAGTATAATCCAAGAGACATTATTGCCAATGTGAGGCGATTGCTGAATTGTGAGGAAATGGTGCCTATGATTCCATGGTATAGAAGATTTTATGGAACAGTTGAGGAAAGTGCAACAAATGAAGTTGGGAATACCTACACTGTCACGGGAGCATTATCACGAGTGGATGATAAAACTCTACATATAACTGAGCTTCCAATTGGGAAAGGGTTTAAAGATTATGAGAAATTTCTAGACTCGGTCCATACCAAGAATGTAAAGGATCCACTCATCGAGGTATGCTTGCATCATTTACCTATGATATTAAGAACTGGATTTTGAGTACGATTTTACACTTGTTTTTCGTACAGGGATACAGTGGTCACCGTGATGGAAAAGGACTCACTGCTCACTTTTTGGTCTACTTGCCAAAAGAAAATTTCGACTCCAAAGAGGATCTTGTGCAGAAATTTAAGTTAACTACTACAATAACCACATGTAACATGCATCTGGCTGATCCCGAGGGAGTAATCAAGACGTACGAGACACCTGAGAAGAGTATGTATCTGTTATATTTACAGTATTCAGTATTATTTATCCATAGTGCTCTATTCAATGAAACATTTTCTGAATTGTTTTTGGCAGTTCTTGAGGACTTTTATCTATTTAGGCGGGAGTATTACAAGAAACGAAAGGTAAGTTATTGAATGATGCATCTTTACGGCATATTGGCTTTGCCTCGTGGATAGTAAGCATTTCTGCGAACAATGTTTTTTTTCCTGCAGGAATCAATGTTAAAAAATCTTGAAGAAATTGGCGCGTTGAAGTGTAAAAGCAAGGTCAAATCCATTACTGACGGAAGTGATGGCAGCATTGCTCCGATCAAGCGGAAAAGAGGTGAACTGTTTGATACGGCAGAAACTGAAGAGAAAACTGATATGGCTACAAGCCAAGACGGAAATTCTCCTGAGCTTGAGGTACAAGTTAAATATTGGCAAGATGCTACAATTGAGTCCCTGTGGGAGAAAGATCTTTGTGCTTTAGAAAGCGAACTTGATGTAAGTTTGTAAATCGAATAGTAGTATTTATTTTTATTTGTTTGTTTCCTTTGGTTTTTGTGAAGGAGCATCAATCTGACTATTAAATTTACTGTGGTATATATAATTTTTGTATTCAGGGAATAGAAAAGGACGATGAGATATTGAAGACGTATGTGCAGAATATTATTGCCGAAGAAAGATCAAAGGCCATCGAAAAAAAATCTGCTTCTGAGACAATGGATATCAGGTGATACTGTGACAGAAGTAGGTGGTACGTCGGTCTACTGTTACGAGTTATATTGTTCTGGATAATTTATCACACATTTTTCCTATTTGTTTAGATAACGTTCCAGAGGTTAAGAAAGCAAAAGGAAGTGCCAGCAGAAAAGGTTTAATTTGATATAAACTTGATCGCGGCTTCTTCTCTATGTTGCTGGTGTTATAGTATTTCTTTGTGATGTGAAGCAAGTTTTAATGTATGCATTATAACGGCAGGCTGCTGCTGCTGAGGAGGACGATGACATACTGCATCGCTGCTTACAACTTGGATTCTTTTGATCGTACCGAAGGATGATGAATTTTCTTGTGTTGGTGGGGTTAGCATTGGATTTCTTGCTGTACTGGTTATGAAAAAAATTGGGACTTGATCGGAGAAAGTTCTATCCTGTGAATTGTGATTGCGTTATTTAATAGAGTTGTGAAATGTGGCGCTTGTTTGAATATTGTATTACTGTCTACCGAATCTCTCAATTCTTTCGTTAGGATCTAACTCCTTGTTTGCGTATCGGCATAAATTTGGCTTGATGAAAGACCCTTAAATTGAGTTATGTGGGCTTAGAATGAGAGATACTAGTTCTAGAACTCAATGATAAATTTCTCATATGATACTCTCTAGGCCTAGATAAGGCCTTAACCCTCAACTCTCTATATTAGTATATTACTATACTATACATTTCTTTTAATCTGTGAAATGTTAATTAGAAGATTTGAAGTTGCCTTGTTTGAAAATAGTGTGTCATAAAAGTATTTTATTGAAATGTGATTTTGTAACATTTATTTATAGTCTGTACTATTTCTAGAAAGATTCATCCAAGGCATGCAAAAGACAAAAGCAGTAAGTTATCAACAAGAAGTTATCAAACAACTCTCCAAGCTGAGCCTTCTACAGCCATTCAAGCAAGTCAAAAAGGACTAGTGACAATATGGTAAGACAATGACCTTGACAAACACGTCTGTGGCGATGCCGGGTCATCTCCGAATCCCCGAACTCTCATGCCAAATGCTGCCTATATATAACATGTGGAAGATGTGATGTCACAAGTAGAAGCAGCACACAAAAACCAACAATGACGAAAAGTATACCACATGTTCTAGCCATACCTTATCCTGCACAAGGCCATGTCCTTCCACTGATGGAATATTCGCTACGTTTGGTACAAGATGGTATCAGAGTCACATTTGTGAACACTGATTTCAGCCACCAAATGGTTCTCAAATCTTTGCCAGAAGGAGAGGATGTGCCGGAGTTGATGAACCTGGTCTCGGTTCCTGATGGATTAGAGCCGGGGGAGAACAGAAGTGATCTTCTGAGGCTAACACAAAGTATCCTTGATGTCATGCCTGGAGAACTGGAGGCTCTTATTCAGAAGATAAATGGGACTGGGGATGAAATTGTCTGTGTTCTTGCAGATTGGAGCATAGTTGGATGGGCTTTTGAGGTAGCCGAGAAGATGAGGATAAAGAGCGCGGCTTTCTGGCCAGGGCCTGCTGCTGCCCTTGCCTTGTCATTCAGCGTTCCGAAACTGGTGGATGATGGAATCATTGCTAGTGATGGTAAGTTTGGTGCCTGTCAACAGAAGTAGTATCTCTTCAAACTGACTAATAGCATAAACTGTTTTTCTAAGCACTTGTTCTCTGCTTCTGCTACAATTAAGCTAAATGAGTATCCGAAATCTACCAAAAAAGGCAGTTATGATTCGATAAATAATCTTACCATGCATACAGGAAAGCTCTTGAAGAAGCAGATGGTTCAGCTATCACCAAACATACCACTCATAAACTCTGCCAACTTCGCTTGGACCTGCTTCCTCGATCCGGTCCTGGAGAAACTGTTTTTCGAACTTATGCTACATAACAACATCTCAACCAAATATGCGGACTGGATAGTTTGCAACTCATCTCAAGATTTGGAGGCCGGTGTGTTTTCAAAGTTTCCGAATATTCTACCTATAGGCCCTCTGTTAGCAAGAAACAGGCTCGGGAAGTCATTTGGCTGCTTCTGGCCAGCGGAGTCATCTTGCTTAGCATGGTTAGATCAACATCCGGCTAACTCTGTCATATACGTTGCGTTTGGAAGCCTTGCTCTTCTGGACCAGACTCAGTTTGAAGAACTGGCTCTGGGACTTGAACTCACAAACAGGCCATTCCTGTGGGTTGTCAGGCAAGATGTGAATGCAGACACGAAGAGAGAATATCCGAAAGGTTTTAAAGACAGAGTGAAGGGTTGGGGCGAAATTGTGAGTTGGGCACCTCAACAACAGGTTCTATCACATCCTTCAGTGGCTTGCTTCATAAGCCACTGTGGTTGGAATTCTACAATGGAGAGCATAGGAAATGGAGTGCCTTTCCTATGCTGGCCTTATTTTGCTGACCAGTTCTTGAACGAGTCATACATCTGTGACGAATGGGAGGTAGGACTACGTTTTGACAGGGACGGAAGTGGGACCATACGTCGTGGAGAGATTAAGGACAAGGTGGAAAGAATTGTGACCGATAAAAGTTACAAGGCAAGGGCCTTGGAGCTTCAAGCCAAGACTGCCTACAGTGTCAGTGAGGGTTCCTCTCAGGAGAATATCAGCAACTTTATACAAGGGATCAAGAAAATGTGAAGCTAAACTTGTGACATGGCTGAATCCTATTCGGCGGTTAGAATGACGCGTTTTGACATCATCTGGATCGCGGTCTGATTGGATAAGAATTATTCAAATTTTCCACATGGAATAATTTGATATCTAAAGTTAATACCATATCTAAAATATTCAATTTGGATTAAAATTTGATGCATTTTCAATAAACATAGAAATTTTATTTAATGATTTGATTAGACAAATTTTTTTAGTAAAATCTTATCCGAGTTCAAGAATTCTCCTCAAATTCTGTCTATAAAACAGTGGAAGATTTCAGATTAGAAGCACACAAAAACGAACAATGGCGAAAACTATACCACATGTTCTAGCCATACCATATCCTTCACAAGGCCATGTCCTTCCATTGATGGAATTTTCGCTGCGTTTAGTACAAAATGGTGTCAAAGTCACATTTGTGAACACTGATTTCAGCCACCAAATGGTTCTCAAATCTTTACCAGAAGGAGAGGATGTACCTGAGTTGATGAACATTGTGTCGGTTCCTGATGGATTGCAGCCGGGGGAGGACAGGAGTGATCTTCTGAGGCTAACACAAAGTATTCTTGATGTCATGCCTGGAGAACTGGAGGCTCTTATTCAGAAGATAAATGGGACTGGGGATGAAATTGTCTGTGTTCTTGCAGATTGGAGCATAGCTGGATGGGCGTTGGAGGTAACCGAAAAGCTCAGGATCAAGAGTGCAGTTTTCTGGCCAGGACCAGCCGCGATCCTGGCATTGTCGTTCAGCATTCCGGACCTGGTGGATGATGGAATCATTGATGGTGATGGTAAGTCTTAGTGCCTGTCATCAAAGTTTTCTGATTATTCGAATCAACTATGGTTACTTTAGCCTCATCAAATTTTCCGCTTCTGCTATAAATAAGACTTAATAAGTTTACTCTAGTATTCAATTCAATCTGTACTTACCATGCAGGAAAGCTTTTGAAGAAGCAGATGGTTCAGCTATCTCCAAACATACCACTCATAAACTCTGCCAACTTCATGTGGGCGTGCTTTCCCGATCCGGTCATGCAGAAAATTTCTTTCGAACTTATGGTACAAAACAACAATTCAACCAGATTCGCAGATTGGATAGTTTGCAACTCCTCTCAAGATTTGGAGGCCGGTGCACTATCCAAGTTTCCAAATATTCTACCTGTCGGCCCTCTTTTAGCAAGAAACAGGCTGGGGAAGTCAGTGGGCTGCTTTTGGCCAGCGGAGTCATCTTGCTTAGCTTGGTTAGATCAACAGCCGGCTAAGTCTGTCATATACGTTGCATTTGGAAGCCTTGCTCTTTTGGACCAGAGTCAGTTTCAAGAACTGGCACTGGGACTTGAACTCACAGACAGGCCTTTCCTGTGGGTTGTCAGGCAAGATGTGAACACGGGCACCGAGAGGAAATATCCTGAAGGTTTTAAAGACAGAGTGGAGGGTCGAGGCAAAATTGTGAGCTGGGCACCTCAACAACAGGTTCTGTCACATCCTTCAGTGGGTTGCTTCATAAGCCACTGCGGTTGGAATTCTACAATGGAGAGTATTGGAAATGGAGTGCCTATCCTATGCTGGCCTTATTTTGCTGATCAGTTCTTGAACGAGTCTTACATCTGTGACGAATGGGAGGTAGGTATATGGTTAGATAGGGAAGGAAGCGGAATCATCAGTCGAGGAGAGATTGAGTTCAAGGTGGAACGGGTTCTGACTGATAAGAGTTACAGGGCAAGAGCCTTGGAGTTTCAAGCCAAGACCACATACAGTGTCAGTAAAGGTGGCTCTAAGGGGAATCTCAGCAAGTTTATAGAAGAGATCAAGCAAATGTGAAGTTTATCTATGTTTTGAACTGATGGGGTTGTGTCTTTGCTGATGTCTTTGGTTTATTGTTTTCAGGCACTTGCTAGGGTGTAGTCATTATGTTACTTTTGTCAGACTTATGGCTTCTATGGTTTTACACCATTTTTCGAGTATTCATACTCGTTGACAGTGGATTCTATCAAATTTACCATATCTTGGCTATTTCTATATGTTAGATTAGGATTGTTTATCTTTACTGATTGTCTGATTCCACCACTCTACCAGTCAGTATCAGAACCAGGTTTTGACCGAAATCGAACCACTAATCCACCATGAACCCAAAGAAAGTAACATGACATACTTCTGCTTTCAGAAAATTGACATCTACATGGACAAAAACAACTAGACAAGCAAATCTGCAAAACCGAGAATTGGGTACAATCTACTACAGGACATGGTTCATATTGTAGAATGCAGGTTATTTTCTAGCTAAGTTCACCTGATTCAGTATGTTCCTGTACATAAACAAGGTATTTGTTCTCTGATAAGGCAAAGAACATTGCACAGAAAAACCGAGAAGTGGCTAGAACAGGCAGGAATCTTCAATAATTACGAACTTTTTCCATTTAATGTTTCCTATCACTGGAAAACTATATACCAAAGGCAAAGAACAGCCACAGAAAGACCTAGAACAAGCACCTCAAACCGTCTAATACAAGAAGGAAAATCATGCAACAGATACTCTTTTAATCACATGTCATGGTAAAGCTATCTCAAACCTGTCCTACTAGGTCCCCAGTGATGCTTTTGAACAAATAGCAGGTTTACAAACATGGGAAATGCTAGCCTAAGAAACAGATATCAAACAGTCAAAAAACAAAATGTCCAGAGTGATGCATTGTACATCATGAAGAATGCTTAGACGACAAGGAGTAATTCAACACAAATTGGCTCCATTATGATCATTGTTCGAGCTATTAGGACATGTCAAAGTGCTCGACCCAAGTCATTCAAATAAGGTAAATACTGGTTGGCAATCTGATATACAAGAGGAATGGGAAAAACTATGTGCTTGTCCATAAAACTTCAAATCATGTGTAAGTGCCAAAAGGAGCAAATTTACCAACACAAAATCTGAAGTTATCAACAATGCTTACATTGTTCGCAGACCCTGTCTTACAGTTTCTCTGGGCTTACTCTAACACATGGAAAATGCATCCGAAGCTGTCAACATCTAGCCGTTTGGAAGAGCTGCAGAATCAATTACCGGATCGTTATACTTCTTACAAGATCATAGCCGTCTGGGAACACTGGAAAATGACAACATAAAAAATTGAAATCCTAATCATAATAAGAACAGTGAATCAGGCAAGAAATAGTATATGTATAGCTGCAATACTTGAAACAAATCAATAAGTTAGAGAGCAAAGTATTCCATACTTTATTAAGCAAGTTTAGCAAGATGCCTGCATAATAAGCCAATAAACCTTGATTCTATTTCTTTTTCTTTCTAGAGTGAAGCATAAAGAGGCGCCTAGTAGTTGCGAAAATTAGCGAAAGCGTAATATGGGTAAACCACATGTAATAGCTATACCATGTCCAGCACAAGGCCATGTGATTCCTCTACTAGAGGTAGCACATTATTTGTCAGAAAACGGCGTCAAAGTCACATTTGTCAACACTGATTTCAATCACAAACGTATAATAGAAGCACAGGCAGAAAGAGGAAATGTTAGCGAACTGATACATTTGGTCTCAATCCCTGACGGGTTAGAGCCCGGTGAGGATAGAAATGACCTGGGGAGGTTGACTGATGTAATGTTAAAGGTCATGCCACGAAAGCTAGAGGCTCTTGTTGAAGAAATAAAAGAAACGGAAGGCGATGAAAACATGTGTATTCTTACAGATTATTACATGGCATGGGCGTTAGACGTGGCAGAGAAATTTGGTGCCAAGAAAGCAGCCTTCTCTCCAGGTTCCATTGCGCTGGCAGCTTCGACGATCAATGCCTCAAAGCTAGTTCAAGATGGGATCATCGA
>JAQRGC011894078.1:0-13238 GCA_028659135.1 Plantago lanceolata
CAACCTCATAAATTAATTTCAGAGAGTGAATTACGTGTGCATCAGCAGCAGGTTCATTCAACTCTTGCACTAGTGGTGCAGTGATTGCTGTTGGATGTGTTGAATCACCAACATTCATCTCATTACCCTGAAACGTAGACAAGTTAGAAACATGATATAAACAAGAGAGTTTGATATCATGCTGAGTAAGGTTAACTACATGCTCTTCGGCAGGAGTTTTCCTATTCTCTTCTTCAACAGCTGGTGCTTCAGAATCCTTGTCTTTAGAAGCCTGTAAACAAAGAGAGTTAGCAAAAGATAAGAGCAATTTAGCATCTGAAATAGAATCTAGAAAATGAACTACCTGCTGAGGATCAGCAAGAGCATTTTCAGTTCCTTGAATTTCATTTGCAGGAACTGCTTGTTCTTCAGCAGGCTTATCTTGTATATCAGTGGCTTCTTGTCCTGGTTGACTATGCTGAAGGATCTCAGCATGCTCCATTGCTGTTGCAGCAAGTTTGACTTCTACATTTTCAGTAGAAAACATGGAGGCAAGTGTTGCAGTGTCTTCCAATTCATCAATGCTCATATCATCTCTAATGTTTTCAAGAGCCTTTTGTTGATGAAGGAGATCTTGCACCTCCATTACGGTGTCAACAACTGTTTGCATAGATGCATCGTTCACCGGTGTGTCTAGCTGAGTTGTACCTTTTTTCTGAAATGAGGGTAGCAGCAGCAGCAAGCAAATCAACGCCCTTCATCAGTAGAGGGTCTTGCTGATTAGCTTCAGACATGGCTGTGTCAACAACTTTGCAGTTGTGTCATCCACTGTAGTAACAACTACTTTAGGCACTTTTTCAGCCTTTTTCTTTGTTGGTTGCTTTTCTCCCTTCTTTGATTTCTTCTGAGGGGGAGCAGAGGAACCAACTGACTGTTCAGCAACACTAGAAGATTTCCTCTTCTTGCTGACAGTCCAAGAATCAACACCCTTAGAGTTTTTCGTTGCTTGCTGGTGCTGATGTCTTCCAACATAACTTCCTGTATGGATTTCTCTGGGATCTCTCAGGGTCACTCCAAGTTGTACCAGCAGATAACAAATCTTGATCCCTAAAGTAAGAATTGTTACTGCGGCAACTTGCTGAGAATCATCATCGCCTATACAACATACAACTTTAAGGTTCTTGGTAGCTGTTGTGATGATCTCAAAGAGTACCTTTCCCCAGTTGAGTTGGAATGGATTTCCAGAGCTCATATCATGTATCAGTTTGAGCATACTCCAGAGTTTTCTGCTGAATTGATCAAAGCTACCCTTCTGACAGTCTATACATTTGGACAGGATAAGTCCAATATTGTTATTGACATCCAAAATGTGCTTCCTTCTGCAGGAATTAGTTTGGAATGTTTTTGGACTTGAATAATCCTTTGTATTCTTGATCTTGTCATACATCTCTTTCAAGATACTGTCAGGGTAACTTGGAACAGAGCTCAATCTAGCTCTGGGTAGCTCAAACGTGTCAGCACGAGTTTTCCAGTCCAAGGTTATCTGGACATCTTGTACTGAAGTCTTCAACATGGTCTCATCATCAGAGATTACCAATACTGAGTTGTTGTAGAACTCCACTACATCCATAGTGGAGATTCTAGTTGGTTCCTTTTCCAGGAACTTCATCAATCGACAGTTATTCAGTGTAGAAATGAGCTCTTTGGCATCTTGGTCTTGCACCAAGCATTCAATATGCTCTTTCTTAGCTATGGCTCCCCAATACATCTTCTCTTCACACTTAGGTAAGTTTCAGTCAGAGATTGTATATGGTTTTACTACTTTGTTGAAATGAGGACTCGGGGGAGCCCAAAGCGGCAAACGATGTTGCGCCAAATGAAGGCCATGACTCTCTTTTCAGTAATAGTGCTAACAACCTCCGCCTCAACCCACTTAGAGTAGTACTCCACGGCCACAATAATGAACTTCTTCTGGCCCGTGCCGGTGGGAAAGGGGCCAACAATGTCCAACCCCCATTGATCGAAGGGGCAAGTGATAGGAATCGGGATCATTGGGATCGTGGGTTGGTGCGGGATGTTGGCGTGTTTCTGACACTCAACACATCTCTTTGTCATGAGCATTGCCTCCTTGGCCAATGAGGGCCAATAGTATCCTTGTCTCCAAACCCTCATGGCTAGGGAGCGGCGTCCATAAAGGTTGTCGCAGCTCCCGGCATGGACTTCATCAAGTATGGTTTGAACTTCACTTGGGGGCACACACCTCAAATCAACTTCACCAAACGAACGCTTGTAGATATCGGAGCCCCTAAGGTAGTACTGGTAGGAGCGGTACTGGACCCTCCTAGCTCTCACGGGATCTTGGGGCAAGATGCCTTGCCCAAAGTAGGCCGCAAGATCTGCCATTCATGAGGTGTCTTCAGTAATGCTCAACCCTTGGTGCTTACTAGCAAGTAGGAATGGGACATCCACATTCATCAGGATCACGCCTCTGGTATGTAGGGCCGCGGAAGCGGACGCAAATCGTGCTAAGGCATCGACCTTCTCATTCTGCTCTCTACGAAGATTTGGGTGCTGGAACTCCTCAAATCCTTCTGCCTCTTTCTTCAAAACGGCTAAGTATTCAACCATTGATGCTTGCTTGGTAGCAAAGGCTCCGGAATTGTGGGATGCCACTAGTTGGGAATTAGTGGAAGCATGGAGCTTCTTGGCATCCAATGCCTTAGCCATTTTCATACCTGCAAGACGGGCTTCTTACTCCGCTTCATTGTTGGTAGCCTTGAAATCCAAAGTGATGGCATATTGGAGGATTGCACCCGAAGGGCTAGTAAGGTATATTCCAATTCCCGCAGATCTTCCGGTAGCTGAGCCATCGACTTGTAGCTCCCACACATCTCTGTGGTCTACATGTTCCCTTTTCTTGGATGGTGGTTCTTCATCATCCCCTAGTGTGGGACTATGGAGCTTTCTTTTCTCAGAAGTTGGGGCTAGGGTATTTTTCGGATAATCAAGTAGGAACATATCCACGTCCCTATCTGGAGCTCCAAGCATCAGGCTTGGTGTTGCCCCCATATTGGTAGAAGTTGCCACAACTTCTTCATCTATGATCATATCACTCGGTCCCTCTATGGTGCCTTGGCTCTTGGCATACAGATCGGGGTTTTCCGAAGCCATATCTGAGGTTTGGTCTTGGGATTCTGAGGGGTATGTATCCAAGAAATCCGCCAAGACTTGGGCCTTCTTGGAGGTGGGCCCTGGAACTCGATATCAAACTCGGTAAGCTCTATTGCCCACTTTGCCAATCTTCCAGATAACTCCGGCCTAACGAGAACTTGCTTCAAAGGTTGGCTCATGAGCACAATGATCTTATGTGCCCCAAAGTAGGGCTTCAATTTTCTTGCGGTGTGGACTAAGGCAAGGGCATACTTCTCGATCTCCAAGTACCTCGTCTCCGCGGGCGAAAGAGCCTTGCTCAAGTAGTAGATTGGGAGGCTCTCATTGGCTTTGATCTATACCAAGACCGAGCTAATGGTGAGATCGGAGATAGCCAAGTATAGATATAGCGTTTCCCCTAGCTCGGGCTTAGACAAAAGAGGTTGATTTTGCAAGTAATCCTTGAGCTTCTCAAAGGCCACTTGGGCTTCCTTGCCCCAAGTGAAGACATCCGTCTTCTTGAGGGCCTTGAATAAGGGTAAGTTCTTTTCGGCGGACCTAGAAATGAATCGGCTAAGGGCTACCACCTTGCCCACCAATTGTTACACCTCATGAAGGTTAGTGGGGTGGGGCAACTCCTGTATCGCCATTATCTTCTCGGGGTTAGCTTCTATTCCTCTTTCGGTCACCATGTATCCTAGGAACTTTCCTCCTTTCACGCCAAAGGTATATTTGGCGGGGTTGAGCTTCATCCCACACTTTCTCAAGATGGCAAAGCACTTAGTGAGATGTGCTATGTGTTGATCCTCTTCCCTGCTCTTGACGAGCACATCATCGACATAGACCTCCGTGGCCTTGCCTAGATCTTCGGCAAACATCTTGTTCATGAGCCTTTGGTATGTGGCTCCCGCATTCTTCAAGCCAATGGGCATGACATTGAATCAGTATACAGATCCACTGGAAAAAGAAAGCGGTCTTCTCAACATCTTCTCTAGCCATGCGGATTTGGTAGAAGCCTTGGTAGGCATCCAAAAAGCTAAGTAAGGCGCATCCGGCCGTAGAATCTACTAGCAAATCAATCCTTGGAAGAGGATATGGATCCTTGGGGAAATACTTGTTGAGGCGGGTAAAGTCATTGCACATTCTCCACTTCCCCGGCGCCTTTTGTACTAGCACGACATTGCAAATCCAATAGGAGTATCTAACTTCTTTGATGTGCTCGGCCTTGAGTAAGCGTGCAACCTCCGCGGTTATGATCTCATTATCGGCGGCACAAAAATCCCTCTTCCTTTGCCTCAAGTGGGTGATTGGGATCCACCTTGAGAGGATGCACCGCCACTCTAAGATCGATTCCTTTTAGATCTTCGGTGCCCCAAGCAAACACATCCGCATTTGCTCTAAGGAACTCAACTATCTTGAGTTCCACTTCTTGGGACATCTCCGTTCCAATCCGGGCTACCTTCTCGGGGAAACCTTCGATTATTTTAACTTCGCGGATTGCCTCCCGGGGCTCAATCCGGTTCTCCTGTAGGCGCCTCTTGGCTGGAGTGGGGGCACAAGGGATCTCTGGGATGACATCATATTATTCTTGCTCTTTGGATTGGGGCTCCCCGTTCTCCATAATGAAAACTTATGGGAGTCCACCCATGTGACTTAGGACCATGAGTTCGCCCTCGGGCTCTTGGTTGCAATGCCTTGTTGACATGGAGTAGCATTTCCATGCCGTCTTTCTATCTCCAATGATCTCTCCCACACCATAGGGAGTTGGGAATTTCATCTTGTTGTGGAAGGTGGAGGGGATGGCCCTAAATTGGTTGATTCCGGGGCGCCCGAAGAGCACGCAATATTCAAATGGTATGTCCACCACTATGAACAAGAGTAAGTGAGTGGCTCTCTTGGGTGCTTCGCCCATAGATACCGCTAAGTGTAAGGCTCCTAGGGGCTTCACTGGTCCTCCACCAAATCCTTTTAGAGCTCCTTTGACGGGGAGAATGCCCTTGGTGATAACTGCCATCTTGGCTAGAGTGTCGGCAAAGATGATGTTGCAGGAGCACCCAGTATCAATCAAGACCTTAGAAACACTAAAGACCACAATGTCAATCGTGACTACCAAGGGAAAATCAGGGTCACTGGGATCTCGCTCCCATCGAAGGATATATTGTTGGTGCCCTCGGAAATGTTGGGGCCATAAGCCTTGTCCATGCATAAGATGTGTTGTGCAGTTCTTTCCCAGGCTTTTCTATTGCTACCACCAGATGGCCCTCCCCAAATGGTGTTGATGTTGCCACGGTATGGAATGTTGTGAACGTTGTTGGGATCCAACCCTTCCGCCATTTCCTCATGATCCTCTAGGCTTGCATGCTCTTGTTGTGTTTGAGGGCTTGGCCCCCCAGCGGGTGGCGGAGGCTAATGGACTTGAACGTCTGTTGGGGCACCCTTAGCGACGTGCTCCAAGAGCTTGCCGTTCTTCACATTATTCTCAATTTAATTATTCAAGATGGAGCAAGAGTTGGTATCGTGGCCCTTGTTCCTGTGGAAGTTGCAAAACTTCTTGGTGTTGGGATTGATACGATCTTGTGGGATCTTGGACGGCTACTGAATGGGCATGTTGCTGCTCTGCATGATCGCGAGGATCTCGGACCATGGCTTGTTCAATTCTGTGAACTCAGAAAATTCTGGAGCCCTAGGGGGTCTAGTAATCCCATTATAACACAGAGTTTTTCTTGAGTATTATTAATTAATACTCAAGGTACAAATCAATAGAACCCAGAAAGCTATTACAAACTAACTGGATGAATCTATCAATCGAAAACACAAGTGTAACGATGATGAACACCAACTTTTCTATCCTAGACTAGTAACGAACTGGATGCTCCTCCTATCTCTAAGTACAGAAAATAAACTTGTGTAAAAGCAGAACACTTGTAAAGTAAATCTGAATCTAAGCTTGAAGTCTTCTGCATGTGTTGTGTGTCGAGTCTCAACTTCCACAAGCTTCTATAGTCTTCAAGGTGTTGAACTTATGGAAGTCTTTCTCTAGTAAATGAGAGAAGATCTTGTCTTGAAGCCCAAGGGTGTTTCATCCGACTTCTCTTCTTTCCTTACACAACTGGAGATCTTCTTGTTACCCTCCATAAGCAAGATCTCTTTCCTTCTTTAGATTCCTTTCTTCCTTCTTTCTTCTTCAAAGATTTTCCTTCTTCTTTCTTCCAGTATTCAACCCTGCATATCTGCAACATTCCATAACTAATGGAAACAGCTTATTAGGTTAAGAATAAACCAAAATTACAATAACCATATAAGTGCAAGAAACTGTGTAATGATGTTCTGCTAGATGTTGACACAACATCTCTCAGAACATCAAACCCTAACACTTTCAGTCTCCCCCTTTTTGGTTTATTCTTCACAAACACACACCTGCAAACAAAGGGTTAAGTCTACATACATAAACTCAATCCTAAGAGCATAAAGACTAGAAACTTATCTAGGCAGATTAAAAATAAACTGCTCCCCTTTAAGGAAGAAACAGCAGAAAGTCATACCAAAAGCAAGAAATCGAAATATGTCTTAGTACATACCCAAAATACTTAAGGTAACAGACTCCCTTTGAAATCAAATTCAAAAATAAATATTCCAGATAAGAAGAAGTTCAGAAAAAAAGAAACGTGCCCATTTAGGTGTTTATTCTCCACCTTGTTTGGAAGCAATAAACCTGTCAATAATCTCAATCTGGTCCCTGAGCAGTGCAATCTCTTGTTGTTTGCTCTCAATCTGCTTAAGCACAAAAATGCGCTGGATCTCCAACAAATCAGGTGGAGCAGAAGCCAAACCAGAGGTGCTGGGTACTGCTGTTGGCTCAACATCTGCCTCATCACCACTTGCATCAGGATCAACCCAAGGCAGATTGTGAATCCTAGAGTTGTTGACACCAGTAGTGAGAATGGCATGGTGAATTCCCTGCAAAGACAGATCCTCCACCATCCTATCAGCAGCACCAAACTGCAGGCCATCAGTCTTCAAAATCCTGCAAATGAGAGAAGGAAGAGGGAGCTTGTTGTACTTGGCTGAGGCCATTCTGCACACAATTTTTTTCCCCAGGTTGATTGTCAAATTGTTCTGCAGTTTATAGAGAAACACTGCAGTGTCCTTGGTGACAGAATTTTTGTGAGAAGTGGGGAGCCAGTTGGTACAGCAAAGCTTGAACAAACATTCATCATGGTGGTGAGAAGAGAACATGAGTGTTTCTTTTGCCATTTTTTGTACAGGACACTAGTGATTGCAGAAAGCACATAATCAATATCCTCATCAGGAACTTGGCACTCATCACAGTCAACAGTCCCTAGAAACTCATTGTTCTAGTAGGAGAGAAGTCATAGATTCTGCCCCTGCAATATACCTTGCCATACTTGTGATGAATCTCTTCAGCAAACTGATCAGGCAAGTTGCAGTACACTTCTCTCACTACTCTAGGGGAATAAGGCCCTATGTTCCTAACAGACTTCCACATCTTTATGTGCTTCAAAAACTTCACTAAAGTTTGCTTTGAAAAATCCTCTATCTTAGCAACTTCGTCAGGCAAAAGCTCTCTATCCATAAAGCTACTCAAATTATCAGCATCTTCTTTAAAATAAAACTGGAGATTATACCTGGGAAGAGTGAAGTCAGTGTCCAACTCCTTGTCAGGCAGATTGGCAAGATTTTCAGCCTCAGCATCCTCCTCCAGATTCACTTCAGCCTCATCATCCTGCTCTTCATCACCAGCAGGTTCCTCAGTCTGATCATCCAATGTTCCCTGAGAAATTGGGTCAACATTGGTCTCAACACCCTTCTCTGCTTCAACCTCTTCATCCGCAACCTCATCAACCATATGCTCCATGTCAGCAGAGTCCTCCTCCTCCTCTTCAGCAATGGTTTCCTCAGCCCTAGCAGTAGCATTTCCTGCCTCAGGCTCCCCCTCACTCTCTTCCATGGGAGTGGTTTCCTCCACCAAAGGTTCATCACTTCCCTTGGTCTTCTTGGAAGTAGCAACACTGGAAGAGGGGTTCTCAACAGGTTTCCTCTTCTTGTGGGACAGTGGCATGGTATCATCAGAAACATCCTCCACTTCTCCATCAAAATCTGCATCAAGAGGATCATCACTATACTCAAAAGGTTCCTGCATATTCCTCTCCTTCCTTTGAGCACGAGGAACAGAGATGTGCTACATTATCAGTCTACGGGACCGACGAGCAGGTAGTGACCCAGAGACTGGGCGACATGGCATCTTCCTGATATCCTCCGTGGTGAGGTTCTCAGCGTCAATAGGATTCTCAGCCTCTTCTGGAAATACCTCAGTGATGGGAGCTACATCCTCCACAGTAACCAACCCAGTAGCAATTTTTCGGATTCAGTGGGTGAGTGTGGCTGTTGTGGGATGGGTGTTGGGTGAGATGTTGAGGAAGGTGATTTGGGAGGAGACGAGTGAGGTGTTGACTGAACAACAGGTGATTTGGCCGGATGATTGGTGGAAGCATGTTGCCGGAGTTTAGGGTTTCTGGACAGGAAATTTGGGGATTTTTGTGGAGATGAAGGTAAGTGAACAGTTTGAGATGAGTGGAGTGAATTATTTATGGAGATAAAATAGGAAAAGAAATTAGGGTTTGTGAGTTTTTCTTTTTGGTGACTCTTGAAGAAAATCAAAAGAATATCTTCCAGTTAGTTAGTCTAATCCTGCAAAAATTGGTCAGAGATATACAAGATAAACAAGTATAATCTCCCTTAATTATATTGATCACCTTTTGATGAAGGAAAGATTACTACTGGAGATAGACAATTCTTCATGAAGACAACTAAGAATGTCATAAGCAATGCAGTTCAGAGTCAGGCAAAACAATAAAAGCAAACACTCCCCCTTAACCTAGACCTATTTGTGACACAAAAAACTTCAAACAACACAAAACAGAATCAAATTATCGAACAGATAAAAGGTGTTGGGTGGTAATGTTTTCTCAACATTCTGGACAACACAAGTCTTGTATCAGAAAAATCTGTTAGAAATTCAAGTCTGTGGTAGTAAGAGGCACATATAAGCAAAAGTTTTATATTTTTATCAGGTCCTCCTTGGTCTTTGTAACAAATCCCATTGTTCATTAGGCGTGGCCTTGACACCAAAAAGGCGATCCAATGTAGTCATAGAGAATCTGATCTTACTCAATTGAGAAGATTTGGGCCAAGGAAACCGCACAACCCAGGGATCCAAAGATTCCCAAGGAGAGTCTTGTCTTCATTTGATCAAGTTCCTGCTTCAAGTGTCAAAGAGAATTGCTTCTAAGTCACTATTTTTGGCAACCTGGAATAAAAAGAACCATCTGGCATATAAAGAATCAAGAGATTTTGAGTATAACATACAATTGCAAGTGGTAAAGAGACACATTTGAGTGTGCAAAAGCCTTTTGATATAAGTGCTTAGTCAAACAAAGACATGAGTTTCTTCCTTACTTAACCAAAGGTAGACTTTTAATTCCAAAACATTAAGTAGCAGCAACACACAACTGAACATAATTGTAAGATTTGACAAGTAACACAAACAGAGAGAGACAAGTTATGCAACACATAGCAGGGGAGAGATGTTGGTTAGGCTGTTGGGAAAACATCAGACACGACACAGGGGTTTAGACAGTGCAAATGCCTAGAGATCTCCTAATGAAGAAGAATCTCTGGTTATCCTGAGGTTCAGCAAACAAGGTAGCAAGTTGTTGATGATATGCTACATGTTCTATAGTGATACTACCATCTTCCAATGAGTCATGTAGAACTGGGTACCATTCAAACATCCTGTCCCACCTATAGTTATCACGAGGGTTCCTAGTAACCTCTATTACCCGGTTGTCATCTGTAAACAACTGTATATGTCCTATGTGCACATGATAATCAGATAGTAATGAGTTCAGGCACAGAAGATTTGTAGTTGTAGTACTTGCAGCTATGTAGTGTGCTGTGGAGCTAGATGTAGTGACTCTATCCTGCTTGTGACTTATCCAGGATACTAAATTGTTACCAAGAAAAATTCAAGCTCCAGTAGTACTCAGTCTATCACCTAGGTCAGAATCATAATCAGCAGTTGTGAAACCTAGGAGATTGAGGTTAGTTTGTCTAGTATATCACATACCAAAGTGTACAGTATTCGACACATACCTCAGGATTCTTTTGAGAGCCTTCAAGTATACCTGTTTTGGATTGTCTTGGTACTGGGCACATACATTCAAAGCATGAAGGATGTCTGGCCCGGTAGTAGTCAGGTACTGTAGGCTTCTTACTATTGTTTTGTAGAATGTTGGGCTAAGATCAGCTCCACACTCTCCACTACTGAATCTGGAAGTAGGATTTATTGGAGCATTCACTATTCGTTCAATCTCAAACTCAATCATTAATCTTTGAGCATAGGAAGCCTGGCACATCAGGGTTCCATCACTTCTCTGGTCTACTTGTATCCCCAGGAAGTAGGTGAGTCTGGTGAGTTCACTCATGTCAAAGACATCTTCAAGCTCATTGGCAACCCTTTCTGTCACATAATGGTTAGTAGCACAGATAATTATATCAACAATATAGATTTGTGCTATACACAGGGTAGACTCATCCCGTCAAATGAACATGTTCATGTCATTGTCACTCCTTCTAAATCCAAGACTGTGAAAGGTGTCAACTAGCTTAAGGTGAGTTCTCCTAGGTGCCAGTGTGTGAAGTTCAGTGGTCAATTCATCTGCAAATCTGTTGGGTGAGTTCCAAATACCTGAGCAAGTGTGACCAGTAAGAAATGTTCCCTTAACATGCATTCTATACACATCAATGTGAAGGTATCATGCAATAGACAAGAAGATCCTAAACATTTCAAGCCTAGTGTTGGACAGATAAAAGGTATCAAAGTCAATTCCCTCTACGCACACATCATCACTCATATCATCTTCTATATCGAGGGGATTAAACTTAACAAGCATGCAGTTCTGAGGCTTGTTAGCATCTGGTGTTGTTCCAGATGTTGCCCCAACACTGGGTGGTTCCTTCCTGACTCTCAGTCTTGACCCCTGTTATCTTATAACAGTTGTCCTCAGTTCTTATACCTGTCATGACACAGTTTTTAAACTCATTGTAAACCTTACAACATGTTTTATCAAACTTGACAAACATATTGCTATCACACAGTTGGCTTATGCTAATCAGATTAGCATCCAACCCTTCAACAAAGTATACTTCTTCAATCAATGGTGTACCTGCAATTACACCTTTACCTTTACCAAGAATTCTACCTGTGGTACCACTGCCATAGGTCACATTACCCAGATCCATTGGTTGAAAGTCAGCAAGCATCTGCCTGGATCCTGTCATGTGTCTTGAGCATCCACTGTCCAGGAACCATACTCCAGAGTCAACTTCTATTCTAACCATGTTGCACTTCTCCAGAGTGGTTTTGGGTCTCCATTCACTCTTCTCAGGACTCCTATCAGAAGTTTCACCAAGGTCAACCTTCTTTTGAGGAGTGTTGATGGAGATGTTGGGATACATGTTGCCTATCTTTTGATCTGCTTTGTAGGCTTGGAACTTCTTGCAATAGGGCTTCAGATGGCCTATCTTGTGACAGTAGTTGTAGTGGTAGATCCTTTTGTACTCATGGTAGGGTTTGGTCTCCTTGACGTAGACTGGTCCAAGTAACAATTGTCAGGGAGCTTTACAGTTCTTAGCAGTCACTGGTTCAGAGTACTCAACTCTTCCAGTATGAAATCCAAGACCAGTGGTTTTTGTACTTCCTTCTGTGAGGATTTCACTGAGGTTCTTGGAGGCAGTACCATACTTTGTGAGAGTTCCTTCAGCACGATCAAGTCTGTCAGACATCTTGAACTGATCCTTCTCCCTTCTTGACACACATACCTCGAGACTGTCTATGACCTTGGACATAGTGCGCTTCTCTTGGAGTGGTTCAACAATCATTCCATCCTGTATGTTGCACACAATGATCAGGTTCTCATAGAGCTTTCTCAGCTGTTCAATAGCTTCTCCAGAGGATATGTCTTCCTCTCCTTCAGATGCCACATGTCCATCACTAGATCCACGAAAACAGTACACTTTTGGTGGTGTTGACTTGGATGTTCCCTCAACATTGTCCTTATCACTGCAAAGAAGTGCAGACAGTGATAGCAAATCTTCAGTATCACTCAGGTCATCACAGTTCTTCCTTTCTCCTTCAGAGTTCAGAGCAACCCACATAGCAGTTCCAGATTTCCTGTGAGTGTTGGCACATTCATTAGCATAGTGTCCCCATCAACTGCAAGCATGGCATTGAACATTTTCAAGCTTCTTGGGATATATGTTTGGTGGTTTGTCTGAGTTCTTTTTGTAGCTTGGATCTTTATATGGCTTTCTGGGAGGACTGGAATCAAATGAGTCTCTGGGTGAAAGCTTGTGGATTTGTTTGAAGAGTTTTCTGGCTCTTGGGACAAGTAGGGCTTTGTTGGTGTTGATGTCAAGGTCGTCAAGGGAATAACTCTCATCATCAGATTCATAAGTGGATCTGAGGGCTACTGACTTGGTGTTGGTTTCTGCAGTCTTGGCATTGGTTTTAAGTTCATGGTTCTTCAATATGTTCCCTAGTTTGGTGAAATCGAGGGTGGATATGTCATGTCCTTCCTCAACAGCACATACTTTCATCTCAAATATGGGAGGTAGGTATCTTAGAACTTTGCTAACCAGAGCCTTGTTGGTAATGGGTTCTCCTAACATTGCAGATTCATTTGAGACCTCAGTGAGCTTATCAAGGTAAGCCTGAGTGTCCTCATCATCTTTCATTCTCATGGTTTCGAACTTGGTATTAAATAACCTAAGCCTTGTTTCCTTAACACTACTATCTCCTTCACAATGACTCTGGAGAATGTCCCATGCTTCTTTGGCTGTGGAGGCATTTTGCACAAGTCGAAACTTGTGCATATCAATCCATGCAAAGATAGAATTGAGAGCTTTCTCATTGAAAGTGGCAGATTTTGCTTGATCTGGAGTAAGTTCCTTGTTGGGAATCTTATCACCAGCACTGTCAACTGTGTAAGGATGTACATAGTGTTTCTCACAGGCTTCCCACACACCTA
>JAQRGC011894247.1:0-10007 GCA_028659135.1 Plantago lanceolata
TTTAAAATCTTTAATGGGTATGTTGTTAAGTTTTAAAAACTTTAAGGACCCGTTTGTTATATTTTCATTCTTTTGTACTATTTTATAAAATATTTAAAATTTGTACTAAACTAAGTAATTTTTATCCTAGACTTAACATAAACTTAATTATACTGTAAATAATTTAATACCCTTCTCAAACATCTTTACACCGCCACAAAATTGTACAAGCACCAGCCACCATGTAATATGTATGTTGTGTACGCTATGTACAGTTATAGTAATAAATACGGTACAAAACTTATGGATTTTTTTTTTTTATGCTATACAAAAGTAATCAACAACTAAAATTTACTTCTCAACTCGTTGAGTAATCTCTGCATGCTCTCAAGTTTCTCCTCCAATTGCCTGACACTATCGATGTATTCATCAGAGCTACTTAACACGGCGGCCAGAGCAGCACATTGTGTTTGGGAGCCAACAAGAGCCTCCTCAAGAGAAGCCACTGTCAACTCCATGTCTGAGTTTTTGTTTCCGTCGGCAGTATCTAACTGAGTCACACTAGGACTAGTGCCCCTACTCAACTTGTCTGGGGTAAAGATCCTGTCAAAACTTTCACTTCCTGCAAATTGATGAACGAATATAAGAGAACAAAAGAGGTATACAATGATTCAGATGCCAAGGGCTTTGACTCTGATCATAACAAATACTGAGCTACGTGGAAAATACTGGGTTTTGCGCCAATTTGATTATTCATCTTGCAATAAATATTTAGAATTGTATAGTAGAGAAAGATGTTGAAGTTACCCAAGTTACTTAATTGACTGATTGCTGCCGATCCAATTGATTTTTCTAGTTTGAGAATACGCAGGAATCCGGCAGCAATTCTACCCATGGAGTCAACCTCAGATTTGCATAGACGAACCAAATATTCAACTTCATCCTTCTTCACTGTGGCCTCAATCTATGAATGGAGCAAATTTCACCATGTTACTTTGGAGTGAAAGCAAAGCAACACAATAATATAAGAGAACTAATTAGAATTATGTTCTTACCGGTTCTTTCACAGAAAATTTCAAATTTTCCACCATCCACTTGACCATCAGATCGTCAATATTATCTTCAGAAGTAACTAGATCAACTTCCACATTAACACCTCCATGTCTATCATCAGTTTTCTCTTGTCTTTCAGGCAAACCATTCTCCAGGGTTCCTTTCCCAGAGACCCCATTTGCTAGAATTTCCTGTTCACCCATGGGCTTTAAGATCTGCAAACCTTCCATTCCCACCTGTAAGATGAGATGCAAAGCTGAGTTATTAAACTGATGTCCTAAAATTGTTGAACATATATCTCGATTGCCAAGTGACAACAATCTGCGGCACTAGCAATTCAACACTAAGGTTCTAGTAACAAAAATAATGGAAGGTTATGTTCTTTAGTCTATGAAATCACTATTATCCAGCAAATATATCCCATTAGAAGCAAATTGATATTTTTTTGGTTTAATGATCAACATGCAGAAGATTGACAGAAAATGTCAACGGGGAACGGCGTTAGATTATCCATTAAGCCACGGGAAAAGTCGAAAAGCTTCAAGCATCATCAGACTAAATCCAATAAAATCAACGCCCAGGAACCCAGAGCATGTGAAATTGGTAGGCTAGAAATAACTCTAGAACAATAGAAAAGAACGTATATAGTCAATAGATCCCGATAGATAGGATATATCTAAGAGAAGCAAAAGAATGCAAATTCTCACAGTGATCAACTCCACAGGATATTTCTGCTTTCGACTTGTGTTTTCCTTTCCACCTATTATGTGCTTTGGGCTGCTTTTTGCTTTGACATGGACGCAGTGAAATGTTGTGTGCCAGCTCATTTCCTCCCTGTAAGAATCTTTAAAATCATATAAGCACTGCCTCTCTGCAATCTCATGTGCACCTTCAAGGGCGAATAACCAATTTTGTAATTCTACAGATATATCCACATCATCAGGCGCGCCCAAATGCAAGCGACTGATATCTGTTCCATCTTCTGGGCTTCCATCTAAGAGGAGGGAATGTAATGTCAGAATGTAAAGATATCGAGCAAAAACAACACCAGTATATGCAGATCAAATAACAGAAAAGAAATAGCGGATAAATATAGGGGCAATTCATACTCTGCCTGTGCTCATCCATTACGATGGATGAAGTTTTGAAAAACTTTGGTAATGGTCCACGAGATAAATGCTCTAACCCCCTAGTAAGACCTTTCCCTGGTCCGCCATCTGGTCCAAGAATCCCAAACCTATGAAGCAATGATTCAGCATAATTCATTCCTCCACCAAGACGGACTCCAGCAATACAAGCAGACACATTTAAACTGTGGCATTCAATATCTTGTGCACTATACGGAATAACATGGTTCATGGTAAGGTTCAGAAATGGTACGGTATGATTAACAGAATTTGATTGATAGATCTTTTTATTTTGAACCCAGAAGACGGGTCTCAACTGACTCTGATCATTCCCATTCAGATGACCATTGTTAGGAGAAACTGATTCAAAGCCATTCTCATGTCTAAAGTTATTTAGAGTATCCACCTCGACTCTATCCCACTTTAAAGTGGATGAAATAGCTACTGCACCACCCAATGTCCTATGCCCGACCTTTACTGATAGATCTTCACCCATAAAACGAACCAGAGGCGTACCCTGAATGTCAGTAGCAGAAGATTCCAAAAAGTTTAGCTGCAGATCCTTCACGGATAGATTTACAGCAGTATCACCAGGAACTTTTTCAATAACTGAACCACCAATCAAATCATTTTTATTTTCTTTCGGAGCTTTATTTTTACCAGCCACAGCTATCCTTTCACTTACCGCAACAAAATAAGCACAGAGATCTAGAACAAAAAACAATTGCTCCACCGAAGTGTTTGATAAATATTGTTGACAAGCAAACCCTACTCTGACAACTCCTCCTGGAGGTGGGACATGTGTTAAAGGACTTCCATCTGCAGTAACCATCGCCACCTCAAAACGAACATCTTTAATCTCAACACATCTCCATAAACCTAAACGCTCTACAAGAGAATTGTCTTCGCCATGTGAATTGTTGCGTTTATCCAAGGACAGAGAAATTAAAGAAGCCTTAGTAATCAGTTTCCTCTGGCTTGCATCGACTGGTTGGCCTTTCCAAAGACAGAAGCATGCAGGATCATTTTCAAGCTTAAGCAATTTTGGTCTTAGAGAGGGTGACTCAGAGAACACTAAATCTTCAATCTGAAGCCTGGCACCACTGAAAGAGCTCTGTAAAGGCATGTCAGAACTTCTGGAGGTGTATTCTGCTTTACCAATTTCCAGCGGGACAGTAAGATCTAAACCTTTGATGTTAAACACAAAGGAATTAATCGAAAAATCCGGCAGTACATCACCGGGATTAATAACAATTCCATCAGCCAGAAACGAAGATATTCTTAGGCAGGATTCTTCCTGAAGATGAATCTGAGATAAAAACAGGGTAAAAGGAAGGTATTACATAAAGATTTCAAGAAAATTCATCCTCACCAAAAACAAAAATAATAAAATACTAAAGAAAGAGAGATAATCTCAACTGTTAGTGGCTGACAGTTAATGACAGTTCTGGTAGCAAAAGCTGGCGGGCTTGGAGTGGGTGAGAGCTGGAGAGAATGGAGGGAGATCAGCGGTACACCATGACTTTGCTGCCATTGTTGGTCTCCCAGAGGATATATGGGAGGACAGAAGTTCTGAGCTGCACCAGCATCATAATACTCAGTACAGTAACTCACATTCTTAAAAATGAATAACTTGTCAAATATAAACTATTAGGGAATTAGCTTTTACCAAATTCGGGAACATGAGAGGTATCAGCTGAAGCAGATTGCATTGATGGTTGAACCAAGGTACATGGAGGACGTGAAAATGTATCCCTGAAATTAATTCCACAAAATATATGAGAAAATTTCAAAATACCAATGACATGTGTTACATATAAATTCCACTAAAATGATGTTGCTCATAGAGATAATAATTTAGACAAGTCCTTCGGACCAACAAAAGGACATAATGATTGAGGAGAAAGATCAGAAGAGATGGACAAAAAAATCCATACAGAACCAAGAGCAAGGATAAACAAATGAAAACACAAGGCTGATAAATTCGACAGCTTTTAAAAATGCATGTAAATTTAATGCTATTAAATCTTGAAAGAAAACCCTTAAAAAAATCTTGATGGGAAAAACAAGCGAGACATCATTAAGAATCCAATAACATTCAATAATGGAGTGCTCTATATTCAAACACCTCATGAAACTATTTCTTGAATTTAAATGTACTTAGCAAGCTAGTATTTTGGTACTTGACAATTTCAATCAATGAATACAATCAGAAATCTTGCCATAAGTCTCATGCTTTTCTCAGTTATGCCAAACCTATTTTAAGAATATACTGTATCATATATACCTCAAAAAAAATCCTCCTATCAACACTCGACTCAAGTTCTTGACATTTTCTCCATCAGAAATACTTGCCTGCATGAAAAGATCATACTTTAGAAGATTCATGTCATAAGCGTATGCCAATACATGGGCAAGAAACTGTTGCAATATGAAATCCAAAAAAGTTTGTTCCAAGTACCCAGAGATGATACCCGAGAAAAGAACAGCGACTGCATCAAGAGTTCTAGTTGAAACTCTGCAATTCAGATAAATATTTAGTCCAGGATTTAAATATAAAAAGAGTGAATGAGGATTAAAAACATTTTAAGTAGCTACCCTCGGGACACGGTTACCAACTATGCATACTAAATAATTTGAAAACTTGACCCAAAAGGTAAGTGAAAGAACGTACCAGCATCTCTTATACATAGAAATATGTGGTCCACAACCATGGATACTAGAGAACGGCCTGCAGCTTCTGTAGGCCGCTGCCAAGAGAGAAGATTTAGTTGATATCTATTTGCTTATCTTTAGAGAGTACGACCAAAGTATAATCAACTTGTGGCAGCTTCATAAACAGTAGACACGTGGGGCTCATATACACACATGCATACATAATACCAAGTTCAAACATATGAAAATGTGCAGATAGGCACACGTGTATTGCGTCTATACCTATGTGCGTGTACAAACTCAGAGATATGCACAGAATGTAATGTTTGTGAAGATACGTGAAAAGAAAAAATGGAAAGAATTCATACTTGCCGAGCACTTGGATTCACATCTCCTCTATTTATACAGACATACAATCCCGTAAAGAAACGGAGAAGAGCTCGCAATCCTGTTTGTATAGAGAAATGTTAACTACAAGCAAATAGAGAGATGAGCACATCCAACATTGACAATAAGACCTGCCTGGTTCACTCAAAGCAGGGCAAACAGCTTCCGTTATATGCATCTGCACTTCAAGCCCTAGAGGGCTATTTAGCTCTGTCCTTTGTATTGTGATCTGAGATGTAACAAAAGAAGTTGAATAGAAAACATTCTTGCGTTTTGAAAAAAAGTTGGTCAACACATTCTTAGTACTTTATGCCATATTGACATTCCTATCCAGTGGAAGGAGCATTCCTGTAGTGGAAAAACTGATATTGAAACGGTAAATGCAAAAAAAATACGTACATAGGCCTCTCCGCAGACACCCTCAATGAATCTCTCTCCACCAAAGAATACTCGCTTTGCACCGTCTTCATCTTTCCTGATAGACTCCTCTTGCGAGACAGAGAAGTTAACATCCGCAAACATATCAGGGTGGGGCAGAAGGTCGATAGATAAATGTTCCCACTCAAGTTTCTGCACATTAACCGATAGCAATAATTGGTCATATGATGATAAAATTTGCGATGCTAACTTCTTAAATGACAGCCAAAGGAGAAATAGTAGATACAATCTTCCCAGGTTACTTAATTGTTGAATGTAGTAAGAAATTACACGTGATATTGGCAAGAGATGAGCAAAAGGTTGAAAGATTATGCCTTATACTTTCTCAAGGTTGAAACCCAATACACACAGATTCATAATACTTCTTACGCTATGGTTTAGACTTAAGAAAACAGAAGTAGGAATTTTTCGAAATGTAGAAACTAGAAACAAGAACAGAGAATATAAGACTTGGTATAAATTAGAAATTTACCTTGAAAACATATATGAATTTCTTGTCATTTGAAAAGTCCCTTGCTTCTTTAAGATTCACAACCTGTTACATCAAATAGTTCGGATGAGAATTGTGTCAGGTATAAACGCATCCGAAGCAACAAATATACAAGATGCACCAGAAAGGTATAAGAAAGATAACCTCCCAATTTTCATTAGTAGTGTAGAGCAGGAGGTTACGAATGGTGATAGAAGCCATAGGCGAAGCCCTGTAAAATGGAGAGAACATTTTAAGATAACACTTTTTTTAATAAAAAAGTGATCAGTTCATCCTATGTTTCATGGTTTCATCTTGTTATCTGAAATCAAACCCCTGATGTCTCGTAAGTCGATAAGTAGCTAATTGACTAAAACACAACTGCTTGTTTTATAATCACAAATTGTTTATCCTCAAATCTTCCCAGCAGTAACATTATGACTAATCTAAGTTTTTTACGATACCGATGAAGTCATATTACAGGTTACAGTTAATGCATACAAATAAAAATGAATGGTAATTCCCTTTTAGGATGACACAGAGAACCTGCACCAACTACTATTAGGATTTAGGATGCACCCCATGACTGACGTCATAGAGTAAACTGCACCTAGTGTGAGAGACTCAAATTCCGAAGGCATAGATTATAAACCCGCACCCCATGGGGTTTGAACCTGTAACCAAGAAGATAATACACCTCTTTTTTTAACCAACCAAGCCAATGGTAACTCTAAAATCACATTCAACAGTAGGTAATAATCTGAAATAAAATTGATCAATAGTTTACTGTCAACAATAGGTAAAAATAAACTTAATAGATAATGAACTCAGTATATTACCAAGTTGATCCTCCTCTTTGCCTCCCACCACCGTGAGTTTCAAGTAAAAGATTCACGGTCCGCACTTGCAATGTCATTCCGTCAGCAATCTGATTCATAGACATCAAGGGATGTGTTAGCCTATAATATCTGGGAATAAGAACAATAAAATATGGATGTAATTTCATTAGGAATATATACATTCTATGATTATATACAGAGAAGTGATTCACCTTGTCAGCATATCCATATCCATTAGCACTGGCCGCTGGTGAAGGGCTGAATACCAAAACAAAATGTAAGATGGTGTAGGTTGTTAGCCACAAGAGCCAGCAGCAAATAAGTATCTATAGATTGAGTAATTGGGCCTATCAGTTTACCTGCCCGGGCTTTTAGACGCATCTATGTCATCCCTTTCCTCCAAAACAAGATCGAGCTTATCAATTTGCACGACAATCGGCTCCACTTGCACATAGCTGACAGAAGGAAGCTTCATATCCAGAATAAAAACAGGATTTAAGCGCCATGTAACAGCAAGAAACAAGCTCACAAAACAAATAAGCAGAATTCTATTGCAGTCGAATAAAAGCGAACAATGCAGATCTTAATCTCTTCAAAGAGCTCGAAAACAGCAACAATCAGTGTATGTAACTATAAGGGAATAAGCTGCTTACAATAATTTCCAATTTCCCAACCCTGGCAGTAGTGACATGTAACGCCGGCGGCAACCCCAAACTCGCATGTAAGGCATCGCCATTTATATCTACCAACAACAAAATCCAATCAACTCTCAAAATTCAGCTCAATTCACAAATTAAATTTAAACGAGAACTCTGATTTCATTTCACAAGGATCAACCGACTTATCCAGAAACAAAGGAAAGCAAAGTTATACCTAGATTGGAAAGCTGTGCAGTGCGGCCTTGCAACTTGAACTGATCCCGGGAGAAGGATTTGAGCCAGTATTTGAGCGTGTACTCTAAAGCTCGTGCTATGATGGACTCCATTTCCTAGGCGAGAAAGCGTCAGATCTGCACACCGGTCGAGGACACAAATGTCGGCGGAGGAGATGAGAATTCACGGCGGCGATGCGGTGGCGCCGGAAAACCAGATCGGTGGCGGGTATCCTAATTGAGTAGAGTAGAGGGAAAGAGTGGTGTAATTCAGGTGATTGATTAGAATTTAGAATTTAGAGAGATTAAAAAGATACAAAGATATTGTAATAATTATTTAATTGGCACGTGCGAGGCATTAACCTTTTAGACATTGAAGGTGGAAAATTGCAATAATTTCTTCTTTCTATTTTATTTTGTTTAACAATTTGATTTAATCTTTTTATTTTATTTTTTTAAAGAAGCAGTAAAAGTTCATGATCTAGAAGTAGACTATCAGGATACATATTGTTACGAGCGTTTTTGTGACTCGTAGTGGAAGTGGTTAACGAAGAAATGTCCGTCGGCGATCTTCAAATAAAGTTTAGTTAATGTAAACTACGTTTACGTGTGTGTACTTAGCATTCATGGCGTGTATGGTAAGAAGATGTAATATGGCTCAAGATTGAACCACTTAAGAGGGCAAACGCAACGAATAAAACACAACGGGGCTTCCTTAATGCCTACAGAAATATAGAAAATTGATCTTTTGAGTAAGGAAAAGGTCTGTAACTAGGAATCGAATTGAACAAGGATGAGAAAAGTGCATCAAACTTACCGAACTGAAGTGAAGAAGGTGACATTGATCAGGTAAAACCACGATTCAGAGAAGTAGATAAAAATTTTGCCTCGGGGGAATAAGAATGGAACGCAGAAAGGTCTTTATGCAGAAGAATGAGTATGCATAAGGTAGAGTAATGAGGGAAATGTGTTGAAGAAAAAGGTTTAAACTAGGAGATCGTGCAGAACGTTTCCTAAATTTTTGCTAACCATTGGAAACGTTCATATATGCCTAAAGATTAAGTAAACTGCGTAAAAATAAGAATCCAGAACTTTTGAAACTCTTTCAAGTAATACTTCCAAAATAATTAATTAAGGTAAATTGTAACACCAATAGAACATGGTATCGTGAAACTTCCTGGATCTTTGAGTTTCGGAGGTAACTTCTTTTACAATATAGCACTACACTCCTCATTAAGTGTTATCATCTCATAATCCTCAAGTTTCCTCTTCTTTGACAAGATGTCTTTTAAGAATTTCACATGTGTCAGCATTTGAGCAAGGGCATATGCAAATGGAATATTGATATGCAATTTCTTAAAAAATATCAAGGAATTTAGAAAATTGCTTATCTAGCTTGCAGTTCCGGGGCCTTTGTGGAAAGGGAGGTTCTCGATATGCATCATTATTTTTATTTGTAGGCTCTTTCACCACTTCTTTCCCCATGCTTTTCTGTTCTGGTTGTTCAACTGTCTATGGTGGCACCTCCTTTGGGACTTCTTCTAACTTTCTTCCATTCCTCAATGTAGCAGCCATGCAATGCTCTTTCGTCTTCAGTTTAATTAGCTCCTTGTGATTTATCAGAGAGTTGTTTAGCTAATTGACCCACTTGATTCTCCAAGTTTCGAATAGCAGCACCATGGGTCTGAAATTGATTTTTAGCCTCAACCATGAACTGATTTTGGACACTGATTTGTGCCTTAGCCTCGGTAATAAACTGATTCGTTGTCATAGCTAATTGTGCAATAATATCCTCTAGTGCTGGTTTTGATGGACTAAGCTGAAGTTGTTGAAAAACTCCATGAGATTGATTGGTAGCACCTTGAGGATTGATCCAAGAGAAACCTGGATGTGAAAGATAAATATCCTATAGACAATCTAGATGATAGACAATATATGTTTTAGATCACAATTTAGTATGTATTATCACTACAAGAATCCGCATGTATAGCGACGGATTTATCCGTCGCTATATAGGTACCGAACCGTCGCTATACAATTTAGCGACGGATTTGGCGACGGATAGTTAGGTCGTCTCTAAACCGAGCGTAGCTAAACATATAGCGACGGTTAAATAATCCGTCGCAACTTAGCGACGGATGTAGCGTTGACCATGCGACGTTATATGTGGCGACGGTTCGTGAACCGTC
>JAQRGC011894790.1:0-11564 GCA_028659135.1 Plantago lanceolata
AGACAAGCTTTTGCAACAGAATAGTACGAGCAGGACAGTGGATTCAACGTTTGAATTTGAATTTCAAACGGACTGAATTTTCACTATAAAAGGAAGACTCAGAGTTATAAGAAGTTCACCGTTATCCAAGGTTTTTGAAATAGTTCTCACTGCATACACAAGCTATTTCTGAACTCTCATTGTTTGCTCTGATAACCTTCCAAGACTGAAGCTCACTCACTGAAAGCTACCTGTGAAACAGTAGAACTCCTCTTTCTCCAACAAGTGGTTCTTTCTCTTGAACAAGTAAAGTCTTGACCCAGAATCCTCCAACTGCATACTGTATAAGTATTACAGTTGTGATTCTCTTGCTGTTTGATTTTACTAAACAAGTAAATCAATCACTCAGCACCATACTCAAATACACAATCACCAACGGCGGGTTATTGTAGTTAGGGGGGAATCTAGTCTACTGGTCTGTAGAGAAAATCCTGTTTGGAGTGAAGTAAGCAACTTGGGAAGTTGTCTCGCTGACACCTCTATTGTGGGATTACTAGATAGGATTTGTAAGGAAACTCATCTCTTATCCTTGTGAATTCAAGTCCAGGATTGGGCGAAGTGGATTAGTTGAAGGATTACGCCACCTTATTAATTCCTGCATTTACTTTCAGCAAGATATCTTACTCTGTTCATGTGCTATTGATGTTTATCTACTTTACTGAGTACTTAACTTAAAGACTTCCGCAATTCTGATTGATTAATTATCAGCAACACTATGTGCTTGCTGAGAAACTCGTTTTAGACTTCAAAAAGTCTCAAAGACTATTCACCCCCCCCCTAGTCTTTAACCTTGTTGTCTAAGGGACCAACAGAGTCGCATGCCAAGCAACCTAAACAGAAGTATTGAATCTACCTAATGCTTTAATTCTATGTACTATGCGAAACTTGTTAGATAAATTTTATGGACCTACACCTCCCTTGAGCATATATACATTCACACAAGCATGTACCGGGTTATATTAAACAGTCACTCGCGGGTGTATTTGGGGGTAGTGAGCTTTCCACCGTATGAAAGCTCTGCCAATGAATCACTCACTATCTAGGAAGTGTCGTGTAGGGCTTAAATGCAAGCACATAGATGAATGCAATCAAGGATTCTCGCAGAGTCACCACATGAAAGAAAGTGAACTCACACACAATTAAGCACATAAACTCACCCACTAAACTGACTAATTAGACTCGGGTTTGAGAACACTCTACTCAAGCAACACACTTCTTTTCACTAGACTCTTCATCAAGATAAATCGAGAGGACGGACTTGAGGTCCTCAACTAAATAATCAATGAGCAAGGAGGGAATTACAAAATCAAGGAGCTACTACGTCTTACAACAAAGTACATCCATTTCCTGAGTGGCAGGACGAGGATGGAGACACTTCACATGAGTGACTAAAAAATACAAACTAGAATGCATAGTACAAGAATAAAAAGGAAACAAAACACTGAACGATGCTTGATGGAGTTTGACTTCTTTTTTTCTGATTTTTTTTCCTTTTTTTCTTGTTTTTTTTTTCGATTTGTTTTCTTTTCCAGATTTTCTGGAGGATCTCAGCAGCAACAAATAACATTTACACTTCCCCAAACCTATTCGAAGAATAGGTGAGGATTTACAAGGAAGGAAAAATCTAAAGAACAAAATTCTAATAAAAGACTAAGCTCCTTATTATCATGTTTAAAAGATCACATCCTCCCCAAACCAATTCGAGAGAATGGTTTGTATGCTAAAAAATGTTCAGCAAATCGAAACAAAGTCATGTAATTCGATGTGTATAAGTTGCGCCACATAAGTGTTCACCAATCAATTACAACGAGTCTAAGTCAGTATACACCTAATTCACAACCCAACACAACCTAGAGACCGCGATTGGCTTTTATGATCGGTCTATGGCACTAAGTCACATAAAGGGTTTGAGACTCCGTAGTTTAACCCATCAAATACTCATGCGAATGTAACATGCCAAGGGCATGTTATTGCGAAAGTCAATAAGATCTACACTAACACTTTAAGCATAGTACACATATCTCAGAAATTACGTTCATTCAATACAAACGTTCAGACTTGGCATACAGACTCGACAATGCAAAATGAATGCATGAATGCATACAGACTCGATCCTATGACCTGTTAGGCTCACAGGCCGTCCAATCCTATGTGGCTCACAGACCACCACTAAGAATCAAAACATGCCTATGTGGCTCACAGAACACCACTAAGAAAGCAATAAACGTGCAAATAGTTGGTTATCACGAGTTAAGAAGAGAAAGTCATGCTATAAGAAATACCCAGAGATACCCCCCCCCCTAATCGGAACTTCGTCGCTCGTCCCGAACGTCGAAGGTGAATGTGGGAGAGATCTGGAGTGGAACCTGTAGCCTGTATATCTCAAGTAAACTCGTTAGAAACCACAAAAGATGACAAATTAATTAAGAATATTGATATTGATGCGTAAGGGGTAGACAAAGGCGTCCAGACAAAAATTTCTGGGCGCCGGGGTGCTGTACCCCACAGGTGAGCCGCCTGTGGGAAGCAGAGGCCAGGGGTGCCTCTGGCCTCCCTAGGCGGGCCGCCCCCATGGGAGGCGGGGCGCCTGGGGTGAGTAGGCGGCAGGGGCGCCTCTAGGCTCCCCAGGCGGGCCGCCTGGGGTGGCCAGGCCCCTGGTGCGGAGTTTGTTTTCCGTGAAAAATTCCCTGGAGCACAAAATACCTAAATTTCACTCAACTTATCATCAAAAACTGACTCAACACATGCAAATGAAAGACATCTAAATGTCCAAAAACAAAACTAAAAGACAAAATACTCTCATTGGAAGGTGGGAGGGTTTAGATTGAGATGATCAACCTCCACTTGATCACTGGGAAGTTCGAAATATGGTTTCACTCGTTGCCCATTCACCATGAAAGTGTCCCAAGTATTCGGGTCCAAGAGTTCTACAGCTCCATGGGGAGCAACTTTGACAATCTCGTATGGTCCATCCCATCGAGTGCGGAGTTTTCCTGGGAATAGGCGAAGTCGGGAATTGAACACGAGGGCATTCTGACCAGGGATCAGCTCCTTCCTCACGATGCCACGGTCGTGATACTTCTTTGTGCGCTCCTTGTAGAGCTTGGCATTCTCATAAGCCCCGAGGCGTAGTTCATCAAGCTCGTCGAGTTGCAATAATCTCTCTTCCCCATCCTTTTCTAAATCGAGTTTTAGCTCTTTTATTGCCCAATATGCTCTGTGCTCTAACTCAACCGGAAGGTGGCATGCTTTTACAAACATAAGTCTGTACGGAGTAGTGCCGATCACCGTCTTGTAGCTCGTTCTATAGGCCCAAAGAGCATCATTCAGCTTTCCAGCCCAATCCTTTTTGCTAGGCTTCACCACACGCTCAAGGATCTTCTTAATTTGACGGTTACTAACCTCCACTTCCTCGGAAGTCTGTGGATGATATGGTCTGGAAACATTATGGGTGACATTTACTTCATCAGGAGGGAAGCAAAGGATCGATTGATGAAGTGATAACCTCCATCGCTAATGATTGTACTGGGCTTGCCAAATCTGCAGAAAATCACATCCTTCAAGAACCCCACTTAGTCACATAATCTACAGCCACGAGGATATACTCGTACCCTGAGCTTGATGGAAATGGTCCCATGCATGAAGTCAATTCCCCATACATCAAAAGGCTCTACCACTAGGTTTCCTTGTTGGGGCATTTCTTCCCTCTTGCCAATATTCCCCCCTCGCTGGCATGAATCAAAGTTGTTTAAAAATTCCCTTGCATCTTTGTGCAAGAATGGCCAGAAAAATCCTGCTTGTAACACCTTACGCGCTGTTTTAGCACCACTATAATGTCCGCCACACTGAAGCTCATGACAATGGCTCAGTACGCTTTGTTGCTCTCCTTGTGGGACGCATCGCCTCAAGATCCCATTAGCTCCTTCTCTAAGAATATTTGGATCATCCCATATATAAAACATGCACTGTTTTGAGAGAGTTGTCCTATCGGAGGCTGATAAATGAGATGGGAAAATGCCGTAGCCAAATAATTCACAATATCAGCATACCATGGCTCTCCATCTACTCTCATCAAGTGTTCATCGGGAAGGTCCTCATTAACATGGATTGCATCTACAGGGATATTCGATATTCTAGACAAGTGACCAGCTACGCAATTTTCTTTGGCGACTCTATCCACTATGGTCAAATCAAAGTCTTGTAACAATAAGACCCAACGAATTAATCTAGGCTTAGAATCTTGTTTAGCAATCAAATGTCTGAAAGCAGCATGATCAGTATGGACATTTACAGCGTGTCCCAACAAATAAGACCTAAACTTCTGTAAGGCAAAAACAACAGCTAAAAATTCATTGGGTCCATTTCTTTTTGGTACCTTATTAGTGTGTCTAATATCAAAAACCACCCCATTAGACTATCTATATCATATAAAACCTTGTTCCTGCAACCTAATTTCATTCTGGTCCACGATCTTGACCAAATGAGCTTTAAGGCGCTCCAGAACAGCGAACTACCATTTCCAATATTTTGATCCCAAACAAGCCTTAAGGACAGTTAAACGTGGCAACTGGTGTGGACTAAAATGAAATTAAATTTCATTCTGCATGACTCAATTGAAATTGAATTGTTGAAGGGAATTTCAAAAAACTAGCCGTTGGCTAAGTTTCCTTTTTCCGTTTATACCTCTTCCAAGCTAGCATTTTCCACCCCAAAACACCATATCCAACAACCATTTTCAGAAAATCTAATTGCATAAATCTCTCTTTTTCTTTGTTACGGATTCTAATGTGTGTCTTAAACCTTGTCAGATGTTCTATGGGCATAAGAAAGGTGCCAAAGATAACCAAAAACATCTATAAATTCAGTGGTATTTTTAATTTGATAATTAGGTATCAAAATTCGGTTGCAAATTCGTAATTAATAATTAGTATAAATATGTCTCTAATGTCCCTCTTTAAGAGGAGTCCCTTAAGAGACGTAGTATCCTTCTATTGGTTTGAAATGTATATAATATATGCAAATATGTATAGTTATGCGTCCTTACAAAATTGACACTTTCTCTCTCTAAAATTTTCGTCCTCTCTCCGCTCTCTAGTTTTTTCCCCAATCGGAACCCTAACCGGCAGCTTCTCGCTACCATTCATGTTCTCTTCTCCTCCTTCCTCCCAATTTCCTTGTCCGGAACCCCTTATTCTGGATTCTCTCTGTTCTTTCTATGGCGGAGGCGTTACCCTCCGCTGAGCCCCCCCTCTCTCTCCAGCTCCCCGTCCTTCTTATGCGGCTATGGCGGAAAAAGCTCCTGCCGATTCGGATCAGCCGGTTCCGTTACATCAGTTTCCCTTTGGCGACTTGAGCGTTCGCAAGATGGTGGAACCAAAGGCCAGATCTTCTTTCAATGGTATGCCATCAATTTCCTTTTCCGAATCCGAGGTAAGTAAACTCGCTGAACCCTTCTCTAAAGCCCTAATTGGAAAATTTCCGCTGGGAATTCCCAAAATCTATGATGTAACTGCTATGCTTAAAGCTTTAAATATGAAAGCTGAGTTTGCTGTTAGTTTCTTGGATAAACGTCATGTGGTTATTAAACTTTATCGCGAAGAAGATTATGAGTTTTTATGCCTAATGGAAAACCCCTCTGTCAATGGTCTATCTATGTGAATCCTTAAATGGTCTCCTTCATTTTCTCTTGAGGCAGAATCCCCGATTGTACCATTTTGGGTCACTTTTGAAAAAGTCCCCATTTTCTTGTTTGATAAAGAAGCCCTCTTCGAGATAGGAAACTTACTTCGAAAGCCAGTGAAAGTAGATGGGTACACTGCCAATAAGAGTAAATTGAATCAGGCTAATATTTGCATCGAACTGGATGTGTCCAAACCTCTCCCAAAATACCTATGGCTGGTTATAATGGGTAAAGGGACAGTCATTAAGGTGTATTACTCTAAAATTCCCTTTTACTGCTCTCATTGCCAAAATCTAGGACATGATGTTAAGCACTGTCTGGCCATTGAGAAACCTCTTTCACAAAATGCAGATGTTCCTGTGACTACTAACCATGCAGTTTCCTTTGATTCAGATGCCTATATTTTAGGTAAACCTCCTGCAGGTACTGGTTTGAGGCATGACTTTCCAACTCCTGGCGACCGACAAGTTCAGAATCATCATCTTGGTGGAGGAGGAGGAAGTTTTAGAGGAGGTAGGGGTCGAAGAGGAGGAAGAGGTGGAAGAGGTTATGAAGGTACTCTGGGTGGTAGAGGAGGTAGAGGTGAGGCCTTTATTCACCCTCCTCCCCAGTCACCTCAGAACCCTACACAACCCTCCGACTCCCCCCCCCCTCATGAACCCCCATCCACCTCAGTTAAATTTCTGAACTTTCTCCCTGAAGAATCAGCTTGCCCTACCTCCGGCCTAGCCACTACTTGTGATCTTGATGGGGAGGAATTTCACTCTCATAATGCATTTGCAGCATTGGCAGATGGTCAGTAGTCCGTGGTTTCTGATGAAGTGGAGGAGCAATTGTTCCCTGACAGTGTTGAAACCATTATCCCTCCATTCTCTGATGCTCAGTGCATTGGACCTAGCTTCCCAGAATTTGAACCCTTATTGCTTGTCACCAACAGGAGAGCTTCACATGATGGGAAAGTAAGCATACCTTCTTTCTCTGACCTTCCTCTCTTACATTCTCCCTCCCCTTGTGTTTCAGAAGAAGCTAAGGAAACTGGTGATTTGATCATTAAGAATCTTCCCTTAACATCAGCTGAAAATAATTGTGCTCTTAATAGTATTATTAGCAACCCAGAAGTCATTGCCCCTGTTGCACCTGAGTATGGACTTTCTTCTTTTTCCAAACCTCGAACTACTAGGAACTCTATTAAAGCAGCTACTGGAAGTTCTCTGGCTTCAAAATCTTTGACTGGAAAAACTAGGAATTTGAGGAACCGCCCCCAATCTTCCAAATGAATTACATCATATGGAATATTAGGGGGGTGGCCAACAAAGCCTCACAACAACAACTCTGGTACTTAAAAAACTTGCATAAATTGGATTTTTTTGCCCTGATGGAACCTCTTGTCCCTCTGGATCCTTTCTCTTTAAAAATAAATTTCATATGGATTCTATGGTTGCTAATTGCACTAATAAGATCTGGTTGTTCTCTACTGATGCTTTTCCTATTGAAGTTCTTATTGATCATCCCCAATTTCTCCAATGTGGAGTTACTTCCAGCTCCCTCCCTAAACCCATTTTTTTCACAGCAGTGTGTGCCAAATGCACTAGAAGGGAAAGAATGGATTTATGGCAAGAGCTTAGAAGTCTTTGTCCTCCTTCAACATCCCCTTGGATGATAGGAGGAGACTTTAACATTGTGGCTTCTGGTGATGAAAAACTTGGGGGTGCTCCCCCTGACATGAATGCCATTAATGACTTTGTTTCTTGCATATCAGACTGTGGTTTATTAGATGTGGGTTTTGTTGGTCTCCCTTTTACTTGGAAAGGTAGACAAGTTAAGCAAAGACTAGATAGAATTTTGTTTAATCAATCTTGGCTTGACTGTTTTCCTAAGAACATTATTAATCATGTTGTTAAAAGATGCTCTGACCATAGACCCTTTGTAGGTAGTTCTTGTCTAACCTTAAACCACCAGCCTAGTACTTTTAAGTTTCAAAATATGTGGTTGTCTCACCCTGACTGTCTCTCTTCTATGGCTATGCATTGGGCCCTCCCCACTAGGCACATAGGTCTAAAAAAGTTGTGGGAAAAATTGCATAGATTAAAATAGCAGTTGAGGTGGTGGAACAAACATACTTTTGGGAACCTTTTTGAGAAATTGAAAAAAGCTGAAGAAAAAGTAGGCCTAACTGAGGAAATGTACCATTCTTTGCCTTCTGCTGCTTCCTTATCTGCTTTTCAGGAACAAACCAAGGAGTTTCAAGACTTACTTAATATGGAAGAAGATTATTGGAGGCAAAAAAGCAAGCTGCAAGTGGCACCTGGACGGGGACAGGAATATCAAACTGTTCCACAACATGGTCACCAGGAAAAGAAGGAAATCTAGAATACTATCTATTGAAGATCAGGGGAGTATTTTAACCAATGAAGTTGATATCCAAACCTCAGCTATCTCTTATTTTCATCAAGTTTTTGCTGTCCCTATCCCCACTTCAGGTGTCCTTTAGATGGATGCTATTCCTAGGTTGGTTACTGACAATTTGAATGATATGTTGTGCAAGACTCCCAGCCTGGAGGAAGTGAAGGCAACTGTTTTTTGTCTCTGCAAGGAGGCCTCAGCAGGGCCTGATGGCTTCAATGCTAACTTCTTCCAGCCATGATGGGAATTTCTGAAATGGGACCTCTTGGAGGCAGTGGAAGATTTCTTCAATGGTAGTGCCCTACCACATGGTATATCAGCTACTGCTATAGCTCTTATACCCAAGGTAACCACTCCAATCTCTTGGACTGATTATAGGCCCATCAGTCTCTACAACTGTACCCACAAAAACCTGTCCAGAATTTTGAATGATAGGCTTGCTCTTATTCTACCCTCCCTTATATCTGAAAATCAAAGTGGCTTCCTGAAAGGTAGACTTATCACTGATAATATTTTGTTAGCCCAGGAATTTGTGCACTCTCTGGATACTAAGACAAGAGGTTCTAATGTGGTCATGAAGTTGGATATGATGAAAGCATATGATAGACTCAATTGGAATTTTTTATCTCAATTGGAATTTTTTATTTGCTGTCTGCATGCTTTTGGTTTCTCTGATGTATGGATTGATCTTGTTATGAGAACCATTAACTCTTGCCACTTTAGTATTATCCTTAATGGTCTTTCCACAGGTTTCATTAAGTCTGAGCAAGGCCTTAGACAGGAAGATTCCCTCTCTCCTGCACATTTTGTGTTGGCTGGGGAGTATTTATCTAGAAGCTTAAACAAACTCTTTCTTGAAAATCCTATCTTGTTTTTTGATACTAAAAAAGGGTTTTCTATTTCCCACCTTGCCTATGATGATGATGTGATTGTCTTTACCAAAGGTTTGAAACCTGGACTTAAAAAGCTTCAATTCTTTTTCAAAAAGTATGAACAAATCTCTAGTCAGAAAATCAACATAGGCAAAAGCAACATTTTTTGTGGGAAAAGTGCGAATACTGTTATGATCCAATCCCTCTTTGGATTCAAAATTCTTGAAACAACCTTTACTTACCTTGGAGCCCCAATTTCTAGAGGAAGGAAAAAGATTTCCCTGTTTAATCCCCTTGTTGATAAAATTAGGAAAAAGTTAGAAGGATGGAATGTAAACTCCATCTCCCAAGGTGGCAGGTGGACCATCATAAGAAGTGTCTTGTCCTCTATGTCTGTCTATACTCTTCAAGTCTTAAACCCCCCTGTGGCTGTCGCCAAGTTGATTGATTCTCTAATTTCAAAGTTTTTTTGGGCTCTAGTGACAAAGGGAAAAGAATACATTGGTCTAGATGGAAACTTTTGTGTCATCCTGTTTTGGAGGGTGGACTGGATTTGAGAAGCATGAAAGAAATGGCTGAGGCCTTTGCGGTTAAATTATGGTTTAGATTTAGGGAACAAGACTCTCTGTGGGCTAAATTTTTGATGTCTAAGTACTGTAAACGGAAAAATCCTGCACAGATTAACCCAGTTTCATCTGACTCCAACTCTTGGAGAAGGATGTTGATTGCCGAGGACTTAGCTCATAGTCATTGTTTTTGGAAAATTTGGATTGGCCCTTGTTTTTTCTGGATGGATGATTGGTCTGGGTTAGGTAGGTTGAAAGACCTTGCTACCCATGAAGGGATAGATGCACTTGAACTAATTGAGTCCTACTGGGACAAAGATAATTGGCAAGTAGGTAAACATGCCTCAGTTCTACCCCCCATGTGGTAGCAAAAATAATGCTCATTCCTTTTTATCCATTGACTAAGGCCAGACCTTTATGGAAGCACTCTCCTGATGGGAGATTCACAACTAAGTCAGTATGGAACCTCATTAGAACTGTCCACAGAACCAATCTCATTTTAGACAGTCTATGGGGCACTAGAATCTCTCCTACTCTATCCCTCTTTTGGTGGAAAACCCTTCATTAATGGATCCATGTAGATGAAATCTTGATGAAAAAAGGCATCACTCTGGTCTCTAAGTGTCAATGTTGTAATCAGATGGAGTCTATAAATCATGTGCTTCTTTATTATTCTGAAGTGGAAAAAGTTTGGAAATGGTTCTCTTGTGCCTTCCAAGTCTCTTACTCTCACCATGTTTCTCTTCTTGCCAGATATAAATCTTGGCTTTATTCCTCTGACTTTGCTACGAAAAACCATATTAGAACCCTTATTCCTATTTTGATAGGATAGTCTCTTGGATAGCAAGGAATGAAGCTAAGTATGATGGCAAAAGTATTTATGCTGATAGAATTAGAGTTAAAATTGTAAACTATGTGCATTTGTCACACAAAGCTAAACCTTTTGAAAGGTCCTTCTGGTTTGGTGACTTGCAACTGGCACATGATTGGAACATTGATCTTCCTACTACCCCTCCTCAGAGAATTGTTCAAGTAGTATGGAACAAGCCCCCTGAACAGTGGACCAAGGTTAATACTGATGGGGCTTGGTGCCATACTACCAAGAATGCCTCTGCAGGTGGAGTAGTGAGAGATGATGTAGGAAGAATTTTAAAAGCATTTCAGGTCTATCTGGGACCTGCCTCTATTTTATATGCTGAACTTCTTGGAATCTGGCAAGGACTCAAAATATGTATAGATCTTCACTTTTCTGAGATCATCATAGAGTCAGATTCCAAAGTTGCCTTGTCTCTGATTAAGAAAGAATCCCAGAATTGGAACTGCAACTTGGCTATCCTCTTATTTAAAATACTTGATCTGAGTGCTAGAGTGACAGTGCAGTTTCAACACATTTTTAGAGAAGGAAATGCTGCTGCAGATTGGTTAGCTGGTGATTTCCTTAAGCTGAAAAAGACCATGACCTATAAACCTGCTGATGTTCCAATTCCTATTAGGCAGATTGCCTATACAGATAAACATGGGGTTCCCTATCTTACGAAAGTTAAATGATGTGTTTACTGATAATCTTTGTCCTTGCTCCTCTTTTGATGTCCTACATAGGACCTCCTGGGAAAGAAAAAGCTTTTGCTGTTTCGGTAGAAATTATGCACAATATGAACCACAGTGATGTGAGGTACATGATGAGTACTACTCTAATAACCAAGGCTGGCATCCAAATGATGACTCTTCAGTTTCCAATATATTTGAAGGGTCTTTCCCCTCACTTTGCCTTCTTGAGTCTGATGGTATCTCCATACACCTATGATACTCCTGTATTCTGGATAATATCTATTTTTTTGTTATCATTTCAGGTACCTTTTTGGGACTATTGCTGAGAGGATTGGGGCTCGAAGACTTATGCTCCTATTTATTCGGTATAAGCAAGGGATACATATGCTACTAGTGGAAGTGATGTTCCAATGTGGGGAGAGACGAGGGCACTCACATATGATGAGTTTCCCTAAG
>JAQRGC011894852.1:0-12116 GCA_028659135.1 Plantago lanceolata
TACCACTGATGAAAACAGCACATCAGATGAGGATGAAGAGAGTGATGAACCTCAAAGAGCTGATTTCACACCTGCTGATGACAGGTTTGTGAATCAAGCAATCATAAACCTCTCTAACCCATCAAATCCCATGCCCTCCATCCAGTTTTAATCCTCAAGAGCTGAAGCATTTCTGGAACATAGAAACCAGATGCTTAAAGAAAATGATGACCTACTCAACAAAGAGGATCTGGATGTAAATGAAACATTAAAGCTATTGTGGAGAAGAACTGCTGCAATTTCTTCTGCAAAGTTTGATCTCAACTTGAGGTACCAACACAATGCTTCTATAGCAGAACAAACCTCTCAGCAATTAGGGGTGAGCATATGTAGACCAGACCCGCGGGTCAGTCCAGACCCGGACCGGAAGTCCGGGTCCGGGCCAGCCCGGTCCGGATACGGACCGGGCCCCGGGTCTGAGTTTTCAAGTTTTCCGGGTCCGGGTTAAACCCGGATTTTGCTGGGCTAGCCCGGACTGACCCGGATCTCTTTGTTTATATATTTTTTAAATTATTTTTCCTTTTAACCCTACTAATTCCTAAACATTTGGCTTCATACCACATCAACAGAAAGCCACAAACTCACGTCTCTAAACTTTCAAACCTCCCTCTTTCAAACCCTACTCAGCAGCTTAAGCTCACCATCGATGCCTCTTCATCTTGCCGCCGTGGCGCTGCCCCTATTTTCATCACTGATTTGTTTAATTTGGTGAGTTTGGATTTGCCCAACACAGATCTGTTAACTTTGGGATTGTTAGGGTTCTGTTTCTACTATATTGTGTAGTTTGGGTGTGAGGAAGATTATGAGATTCACATCCAAGTAAGAAATTGAAGAAGAAATTATTTGATGTGATCACGTGAAAGATTGAAGAAGAGATTCACAGTTTGGTGGCTGGTGGTGTAAATGACCCACTTGAATTCCTTTTTTTATTTTTTTGTTTTATTTGAATTCATTTTCTACTTTTTTTTTCTTTTTTTTTCCACTTTCCATTCTATTTCCTCTATTCTCACATATTACCGGGCTTTACCGGGTTTGACCCGGGCCCAGACCGGAAGTCCGGGTCATACCCGGTCATTTTCGGACCGGGCTCCGGGTTTAGTATAGGCTACCCATTAGCATCCGGGCCATTCTGGGCCGGGTTTGGCCCGGTGCTCACCCTTATCAACAATACAACCATATCATTGCTGCTTTTGAAGAACAGAAGAATGATGTAAGTGACAGACTCAAGATGCAATCTACAGAGTTCAACTCCATGAAGAGAACCATCAAAGGTTTATTGCATGAGAGAAGTTCAATTGATCAGAGTCTGACAAAGCTCACTGATTTCACTGAAAAGCTCAGTGTGACCATAGGCTTGAATGGGTTGCCACTCTCTGCTTTACCAGAGCAGTCCATGTCTAAGGCTCCGTTTGGTAATTGGTGTGGTGTGGTGATTCACGACCTTCTAGGTAAATATCACCACATTGTTGTCGTTTGGTAGGAATTTTGGGAGAAGTGGTGCTGCCCGAAACTTTTTGCCCATATGTGGTCTCATTACCACACCATACCATTCGGACAATACTAGGGGGGTGGTATTCTCCAATGGTATGATGTGGTATGATTTTTGACAAAGTGAAAAGACTATTATATCCCTAAAAACAACAAAAGTTGATTAAATGGTACACACTCTTCATACTTATTTACACATAATGCCACTACCTTGTTATTGCATTATTAACTTTTCTCCTACCAAACAACTAAATACCACACAAAAAACATTACTAGTACCATTTGCTTCATTCCTTACCAAACATCAAAATTTTGGTCAAACCCACAAGGAATACTACTCAATACCGTGACACCAATCTCTCATTTTCGGGCATTACCATTGGATTACCATTGGTCAAACTACCATTCTAGTGGTAATGCTACCAAACGGTGCCTAAGGGGGAAGATATACAAGGTGGGTCAGCAAGTGCAAGTGCTGATTCCACACAACTTCAAATTGTTCCAATGGTTCCAATAAGTACCCCTCTGACCTCAAGCATTCCCTCTTCAGTACATCCCTCAACACCTCAAAGAGTGAAAATCACCAGAACTCTAGGGATGGTACAAAAGTTAATGAAGAGGGTGAAGTAATTGGCCATGAGCCTAGACCTACACTTCCACTCTCACTCTCTGGTTCAAGGTAGAGCAGACCACAAAGACCAAATCAGTCTACTGCCACAAAGAAGAGGAGAGGTAGCTCTGCTTCTCAACAAAATAGAAATCAGAGACGAGCTACAGAAAGAGAAAGAGACAGAATTGGTGCTCATGCTGAGTATACAAAGATATACAATGGACAAACTGTTCAGCATGTAGTCCAATCAAGAAAAGGTCTGTTTGTCCTCAAGCTCCCTTATCTGATATCAAACACTGAGTTCCCAGACATTGTCCTTCAGCAGATGTTCCTTTGGAATGATCTAAAAGCCCAAAGGAGGCTCACTATGCAAAGGGACAAAGCTACTTACTGGCTCAACAAAGAAGTACAGATAAGAAGAGAAGCTCTGAAAGAGGACTGGAAGACTAATGTACCTGACTATCATAAACCAGATGATGTCACTAAGAGGCCAGGTCTTATCTCTGGTATGCCAACTCCAAAGCTTGGACGGAACCGTGTTGATTGCTTCTATATGACTAATGAGGAGAAGTTTGAGGATCTTGTTTACTTAAGAAAGATCTATCAAACTCAAGGAGTCATTCAGTCTAGAATGGAGAATGCATGGCTATGGGGAAGACATCTTTGGAATGAGGTTGCCATGAAAGAGTACAGAACAGTTCCAATCTACAAGGACAGAGTAAGGAAGGGAATTGAACTTGAGAGAGACACTAGGAAGCTACTGGAGAACTATGAGAGAGACTCCATAGAATTTGCTCCAGAACTCCTGGTTGGAGTGAAGCAAACAACTTGGGAAGTTGACTTGCTGAGACCTCTGTTGTGGGATTACTAGATAGGATTTGTAAGGAAACTCATTTTCTATCTTAGTGAATTCAAGTCCAGGATTGGGCGAAGTGGATTAGTTGAAGGATTACGCCACCTTCAGATACCACTATAATTTGTGTGTTATTACTTCCTGCTTTTACTTTCAGCAAGCTATTTTACACTGTTTATCTGTTCCTGCTGATTATCTTCTTAAATGAGTACTTAACTTAAAGACTTCCTGTATTCTAATTGATTAAGTATCAGTAACACTCTGTGCTTGCTGAGAAACACATTTTAGACTTCAAAAAGTTTTAAAGACTATTCACCCCCCCCTCCTCTAGTCTTTAACCTTGTTGTCTAAGGGACCAACAATACTCAAGATATAAATCAATAGAACCCAGAAAGCTATTACAAACTAACTGGATGAATCTATCAATCGAAAACACAAGTGTAACGATGATAAATACCAACTTTTCTACCCTAGACTAGTTGAGAACTTGAAGATCCTCCTATCTCTAAGAACAGAAAATAAACTTGTGTAAAATCAGAACACTTGTAATGTAAATCTAAATCTAAGCTTGAAGTCTTCTGCGTGAGTTGTGTTATGAGGCTCAACATCCACAAGCTTTTATAGTCTTCAATAAGTCTAGGTTTTGCAAGTTTTCCTCCAATAGATAAGAGAAGATCTTGTCTTGAAGCCCAAGGGTGTTCAGCCGACTTCTCTTCTTTCTTCACACAACTAGAGATCTCTTATTACCCTCCATAAGTAAGATCTCTTTCCTTCTTTAGATTTCTTTCTTTCTTTTTTCTTCTTCAAAGATTTCCCTTCTTCTTTCTTCCAGCATTCGACCCTCCATAGCTGCAACATTCCATAACTTATGGAAACAGCTTATTAGGTTAAGAATAAACCAAAATTACAATAAACATATAAGTGCCAGAAACTGTGCAATGATGTTCTACTAGATGTTGACACAACATCAATCATAACATCAAACTCCTGACACCTTCACTTAATTCTCATAGTTAGTGTTCTTACAAGTCATCGGCCGGTGCATATGATTTGTTCAATATTGTATTGGAACATAATCATCAAATCAACTAACAAGATTGAGAAACATTTTGAGTTAGTGGATTAGACACTTCTAACCTTCATCTAGACACAAATGTAGTATTCGTAGAATGAAAGGACCTTATCACTATAAGTCTTACTTAAAGGTTATTTTGCTTGTTCTTCGAAAATATCCTTGTATGTTTATATTGTCTAATAAGAACGGTTAGGAATGTTATACAAGACCTTGAGAAGATTAGTGCTAAGCATACAAGGCCCTATGAGTTACATTGTAACTGTTGTTGCTATTCTCGTGAGATAACAATTAAAGGTTGATTAGATCAATATTAATTATTAATATGGAGAAGTTCATATGAAATTTGTTCGAATTAAATTAAATATGTAGAGAAAACGAGAAATTAATAATGGAGAGAAAAAAAAGTGGACCGGGCCGGGCCACGTGGGGGCCGAGTTCTTAGGGGCACGGATTGGGGACCTTTTTCCTTCTCCTAATTAGTTTTCTTGTAGCTTAAGTCAAATTCCTAATGAAATCCAACTTGAAGTAGAAACCTATTAGGTATTCTATTGGAGTGGGAGTTTGATTAGGAAATTTGGTTAGGATTCTAGACTATAAATATAAGGTCTATATTTTTAGTTTAGTTGTTCAATTCATAATTCTCTACAGAATTTCTCTAGCATATTCTCTCCATCTCCAAATTTAGAATAAACCTTCCTAACGGTTTTGAATAGCTACGATTGGTGGATACCAAGGTTGAAGATTGTGCATGAATCATCCTGACGAAGCTCTAAACGAGATCGATATTGATCAAGAGATTGAAGACGAAGTTGCAATCTACACATGCAGACGAACAGATCGAGGAGTTTGCCAAATTCGCCGAAGAGGTTGAAGTCCCGGAGCTTACGGTTTACAAGTAAGAAAATTTAACCTTCTTCATTGTGTCACATAATCATAGAACATAGATCAAGTATGTAAGAAAAATTTTGAATTTTTCGCTGCGCCATCTTAGAGATGTATACCTTACATATTTACTTTCATAAGGAGCATGGCAATTGGAGGCGTGGGAGTAGGATGAAAGATATATGTCCTAGAGACAATCTAAATGATGGACAATATATGCTCTAGATCACATTTTAGTACGTATTATATATTCGTTTGATTAATGATACAATGTTTATTTATGGCTTCACACGTATTAAATATTTAATCTGTTTCTCTGTTATTATTTAATGTTTCTCCATGAACATAAGAAGTCAATGAAGCTAGTGGGTGCTTATTGGACAAATTACTTATGGTTCTAAAACCGTCACTGGTCGAAGATCCTCGACATACACGGAGTGTCCCCGATATGCTAAGACCAGAATGTGGCTTGCGTCATATCTTTAGAAGATGTAGTTGTTCCCACAACTGCGAAGTAATGGGATTACTCATGATCACTTGTGAGAAGTGATTGGGAATACCCAACCACGAAACCATTTGGCTTTGAAGCTATTCCAAGTGTCTATGGAAGTAGTGGTGGTAATTAAGGTTCTGAATTAAGTCCTTAGTCTTTAGGGCATTGCGAGTGATTACATCTATTATCACACTTAGATTATAGACAATGCTTGCACCATTCATTAATGGTAGATACGTCTATAGTTGGGTGTGCTATGAAATGTATGTCATTAGGTAGTTGCGCCAACACAGGATTCATTCCCCATGAATAGCTGATATATTATGAGAGGTTATCAATTCTCATTGTTAGTGTGATTTCATCAGTCATCGGCCGGTGCATATGGCATGTTCAATATGGTGATTGGAACATGTGAATTTAATCAACTAATAGAATGAGAACAATTGAGTTATGGAGATTAGACACTAAACCATGATCGCGACTCAATAAAAGATATCCGTGAAATGAAGGGACATTATCACTATACGCCTTACTGACTGGTGGCTTTGCATTCCTTCAGCAAACGTCCTTGTTGGAATACATTGTCTATAAGAACAATTAGGAATCTTATAGGACCCTGAAGTTGGAGCTTCAGTGCTATTCGCAACAAGGCCCTATGGGTCACACTTTAATAGTTGTTGATAGTCTCGTGAGATATTAATTGAATATTGATTAGATCAATATTAATTAATCGCATGGAGAAGTTAATTTGAAATTAGATTTTAAATTAATTTAATATGTAGAGAGAAAATCAAGAAATGGAAATATATATATAAAGTATATATATAGGAAAAGGAAGACCGGGCCGGGCCATGAGGGCCGGGCCAGCCCGATCAAGAGGACCGTCTCCTAGGGGGCCGGGTCTTGAGGCCGCTGGGTAGGGGAGGAGAGATTGTCTCTCCTCCCATCTTCTTTTCCTTTAGGGTTTTTCCTTTTCTTGGAGACTAAGTCAAATTCCTAATTAGACTTCTAAATAGTTTAGAATTCTATATGAAAATTTGGTTAGTAAATCTGACTATTGATACAAGGCATTGTATTTTAATTTTGCACACAATTATTCTCTACAGAATATATCTCTAGCATATCTTCTCCATCTCCAGATTTAGAATAAACCCTTCCTAACGGTTTTGACTAGCAACGACTGGTGGATACCAAGGTTTGAAGATTGTGCGTGAATCATCTTGACGAAGAGCTTGGCGTATTCGACTTTGAACAATACACTGACGATCTTGCTACCTTGACAGTCGAGCAAATCGAGGAGCTCTACTTCGTGAACAAACAGAATGAACTACCGGTTGATCCGATTCTGTAAGTGTATCAACCTCTATTCGAATACGTCATATAATCAAGAACATGATTAGTATGTTAAGAAAAATTTTAAATTTCCGCTGCGCCATCTTCGAGATGCTTTTTCTTACATATTTACTAACATAGGGAACATGAGAGAAAAACTACAAGAGTAGGACGGAAGTGTTCCTAGTAACTTCTCCTACCAACTCACACTTAGTGAATTTTGAAGTACGTGTTTGAAGGCTTAGAAGACCGTCCTACGCACTAGCAAGTACGAAGAGCGAGCCCTACTCCTGCGATTGAGTCCACCTCCCGAAACTACATAAATGTAGTACATGTATTTTGGGAGTTCATTTGCAAGCAAACTTGTAAGTTCGGGGTTTCAAGGACTCTTAGAGAAGCTCCTAAAAACACATGCATAAAAAAGAGTCAGCGAAACCCAATTTATCCAACACTCTCTCTAAAAATGGACATTTAATATGAGTACAATTTAACTGGGGAGTAAAGAATTCGATCATTCAACATATACATGCACCATCAGTTACATTTCCGACCAACAACATGCCGAAAGCATTGATAAAATAAAGAAGGCATACCATCAATACCAGGAGATTTAGAAGGAAACATATCAAATAAATTAGATTTTACCTAATTATTTAGGCAAGAATTACTTGCAAAGCTTTGGCGTCATAACCCTAACCACATCTTTAATCTCCACAAAAGAATGCATTCTTGACTTAAAAATATTCTGATAATAATCACATACAATTTATTCCATATCTGAAAACTCTTAACACCGCTCACCCCTCCCATTGTTCAAAAAACTGAATTTCATTAATCTTGCACAAGAAGAGGCTTGTAAATGAAAAGATTTAGTATATCTATCATCATTAGCCAACCGTTAATTTTGTGACCTCTGCGTCCATATCACCTCTTCGACGTCCAACTCCTCCTCCAAACCGGCCCGTAGCTCCTTTTCCCTTTGTCAAATTTTCGGCGTCATCTGTAGCATCTACAACTTCTGCACATGCTCTTTATACTTACACATGTACAATTTAACACTATTAAAATTCCTCCTTTCCCAATTCCCCAAATCTATACGACAATTTTCCAAGTTTTGTAAACAATCCAAGGAATCATCCCACTACCCCTCAACAACTTGCTCGCAGCCAGCCACTCGAAGCCACATCTGCTCAAAATTAAAACTCTTTTGTTTTTTTCGAAATCTAACTCTTCTATCACTTACTCAATGCAGCTAGAGCAAGGTTGGTTGATGATATGAGTTTCTGGTGAAACGGTGCTAAATAGCGGCATGGAGGAAGAACCGCAACCAACTCGGATAAGCAACAACTTGGTCAAACCTTTTCTTTTGTATATGTAATATCGGTATGGCGAATCCGTAGAAATTGATACATGTCAGAACTGATTCGCTAAGAACATTTGTACAACTTCTAATTCTCCAATTTGGCACTTCACACCACTTTTGTTTTTCTAAATTGGAAGTAATTTCATTAAACCCTCATATTACAACCTTTTTAACATAACCCAAGTATTTTACGCCTACTAACATCAGGTTCACCATAAAACCCATTAAATCTCCAAGACTTATTACATCCACTCAGGTGCACAGTAGAGTCAATGTGAAACTTAGGAAAATCTCGGATCTGAACATTAGTCTCTTTATCCGGTTACAAGGCTAAACCACCCAACATGCTACATATTCTTTATTTTTCTAGGTTTTTTATTACTTATTTTCTTTTTGAGTTTCACTTTAGTTGATATAGTGTGGTGGGTTCGTTTTAGGGGTTCAACCCAAACGATAATTTAATGTGCTAATTCAATTGAAATATTGTGTTAACAATTTTTATGTAGTGTATTTCAAATACAAATTTATAGTAAAACGAAGGAGATGAACTTCTTTCTCATTAAAGCAAATTGAATAAAAAAAATTTGATGTATACACAAACATAAGACTCTTGTGTTGTTCAGTTAAATAAACCGCTTTTAAAATATATAAGTCAGTTGCACTGTGAAACTAACCTAGTGTCTCGATAGAGAGAAACAAATTGTATCAACTTTTTTGTTTTTTGTTTCTTGGTATAGTAAGTTGGTTTGGGTTGGCATTAACAATTGTAATTGAATACGCCAACTATAATTTTTACCTAATATGTAAAAAATACACATATACAACAAACAATATGGATGTGTATTCTTGTCTTGGTTGTTATTCTTGCCTGGTTTGTTCTGGTGGATAGTACTCTAGTTGTCTGTGGAGTTTTGTATAGAGTAGGCTTGTTGATTTGTTTGGTCTGTGGACTTTTCTTCTGGTACTACAGATGTTGTTAATGGTTTGTTTTGCTGTAGTCTGTTTGTTATAGGGTTTACTGGTGTGGAGGACTCCAAAGGGATTCTATTTTTTGTGCATAGATATAAGTATACTGCTTCACTTGTTCTTTCCTTCTCCCCCCTAAAGTGAGCACAGTCAAATGCGGAAAGCACAAACCAGTTGTGACAGACATGAAACTGCCGGAATGGACTTGGTTGAGTACAGTCACGGGCTTCAATGACCCGAAGCTGGAAGAGAAGGGAGTGCATTTTGTTTTGTAGTAGAGTTGTAGTTCCTTGTTGTGGGCTTTGTAAGAGTCATAGTCCTAGGCTAGGGCTCTTTACATTCCCTTGTCGGTTTGGCATTTGATTTCATTTTCGAAATGTATAGTGATTCTAGCTAGAGTTTCGAGTTTTCACTTGAGGGTTTCCCTCTCGTATCATGTAAAACTCTTTTTGTGTTTCAATATATTTTAACTTCATGCGAAAACAATATGGATGCATATTTCGCGCCACTACATTAGATTTTGAAAATTCGGTACTAAATGTAACTTATTTTAATCACGTCAAAATTTAATCAAATGTAGCATTTAACGATGGAAAAAGTTTGTATGCCCTACACGACAATCCACGGAAAATAATTAAACACCGATATAATTTTGGGACATCATACCTAAATGGACATTAGGCCATATGAATATTTTAATAAAATATTATTTACGTATTTCAAACTTTAACATAAAGTTATACAATCAGTCAATCTTAACTTTCGTAATCTTGCTTTTTGTCAAAGCACAAAATATTAAAAATCTTTGAACAATAATAGTTTTAGAGTAAAAGTAAAAGAAACAAAAGTTGATTTATCCCCTATAAAATAGTCTAGGGCACATGTTAATCCACATCCCTTTCTACAATAAATTATTCTTTCATCACTCTTTTAGTATAGAAAATCTCTATAAATACCCCTCAATAGCTAATTCTTCATTTGTCATATATCAAATGACAATGAATTCTACTTCTACAACACCATCAAGAAATTCATCTGAGATAGAAGCACAATCCTGGGCTCCTACACTAGTTAACAATCCGACTCAACATCAGAACTTGCAAACATTAGCGGACCATCACAACAAAAAAAGACCTAGAGAGGATGATGAACTTGAGGAGATGGAGATTGCAAGATACTGCAATCGTCCCAGAACGTCTACACCTCCACCAATAGGATTAACAGAAAAGGAGGAGAAGGAGATTTTTGGAGATCTTTTGCCCATCTTGGAGTTGCCAGATGTTGGCCCAGAGGTGGTGCCAGAAGAACCACTTGCTGAGAGGAACTACCAGGTTCCTGACCTCAACCAGCCACCACCACCAGAGGATGATGAGTGAACAACCAGCTATCGCATTCATGTGCTTCTTTTATTAGTTTTATTTAATTTCAAGTGTCATTCATATGCACCTATTTGTTTTTGGTCGATGTATTTGAATTAAAAAATAAAATATTTATTTACATTCAAACTATGTCTTATTTAACATAATGAAGTAGCATCAATTGTTATTTAATTTATGTAATTTTAAAATTTTAGGTTTTTTATAAAGGCGTACATTGTGATGATTTGGTTAAGTGTTTAATATGTTTTTTCTTTTGGATGGAGAATGAGGCATGGAAACTTTGGTTGGAGATGTAAGATGTGAGAACCATTGTAACATTATATATCTTTAGCATATTATTGATTTGGTGAGTAATTATTGTACTCTTCTTTAACTCTTGTTTCCCAGCTTAATAAAATTTCTTTGCCATTATAATAATGAGAACAAAACAAATAAATCATTTTTTTAATCTTTATTACGACATGTGTAACGGTAGGTCTCTTCCCATAGATCTCTTGCAACTCCAACCAAGCAAGAAAATCAAGTAACCATAATGAAAAACTTGAGCAATAAGAAACAAAAAGATCATGTCTCAAGCGTACAACACACAAGACATAAATACGAGAGAAGATTTATCATCATTTGGATATGAACAATCCTATATCCACGAAAGAGAAACCACCAAATTCACTATAAGAAAAGCATTACAAGATTGCAATATTTCTCCTTCGAATTCTATAATACAAACCCAAGGAACTCAATCTCCATAGGATTAAGTAAGAAAATCTCAAGTAGAAACTCTCTGGTGCTCACTTTCTTGTAAGAATCTGTTGAGAAAATTAGGTAAGGACAATACTGAAAAGGATAGATTATTAAACATCTGCATTGACGCGCCAAAATGCAGAGATCATTGGATGAGAATTGGACCGGTGTGATCTAACGGATCAGATCCATCAAGGCTTCACCAAAATACACCGCCTCCCAACTTAAATTACGTACTAATCCCAAAACACTTTAAGTTGTTAAATCACACCCAAAACTTCTGAATTTACAATTCTCCACCTTTAGTGAACAACTCTATTTAAGTTAACTGGAAAGAAAATTCATGAAAGTAATTACTTGAAAGGAACTCTTTTCACTATCTCAAGGATAGCCCTTTAAGCCTCCTCACTCCAAGAAGCACCCAGCACACAAGAGCTTCTCAAATTGTAGTGACTTAGTGAGTTTTATTCGTATAACATTGGTTGGTAGTAGAGATCGGGATCATCATTTTGTCATCTCTATAGTAAGTGTACGATAGTGTAGGAGTAGGGTAGTTAGATTTTTCATTTAAAAAAAAGTGTATGATAGTTTGAGCGTCAATGCCACCCGTTCTCAGTGATCTTAATTGGTTAACATGGTTAATATGGTCTCTCTTGGAGTGCACAATGATGAAGGGATATTATACTGTTGGTCCCTTAGACAACAAGGTTAATGACAAGAGGGGGGGGGTGAATAGTCTTTAAAACTTTTTGTAGTCTAATGCAGATTTCTCAGGAAACACAAAGTGTTGTTGATACTTAAACAGTCAGAGTAGCGGAAGAATTTAAGATAAGTACTCAGTTAAGCACACAAGCAGCAGTAATAGATAAACAGAGTATGTAACGTGCTGAAAGTA
>JAQRGC011894887.1:0-15427 GCA_028659135.1 Plantago lanceolata
AAACACTTCCCCAAACATATTCGAAGAATAGGTGAGGATTTACAAGGAATGATATATAAGGAATGAAAGACATATGAACAAAAAATAAACAAGAAGTAGCTTCTTATTAACATGCTATACGCTCAACATCCTCCCCAAACCAATTCAAGAGAATGGGTTTTTATGCTTAAAATGCTCAGAAAATCAAAACTAAGTCATGTAAATTCAAGTGTATACAGTTGCACCACCTAGGTGGCTTTTCGTAGCATAAGCGTTCACCCGTCAATTACATAAGTCTAAGACAACCTACATACCTAAAATCACAACCCAACACAACCTAGAGACCGCAATTGGCTTTTATGATCGGTCTACGGCTCTAATCATGCAAAAGGGTTTGAGACTCCGTAGTTTAACCGATCAAATACCTATACAAATGTAATATTCCAATGGCATGTCCTTGCGTATGTCAACAAGTTCCAAACTAACACTTAAAGCATAGTACACAAATTCAAACAATTAGTTCATTCAATATAAAAGTTCAGACTTGGCATATAGACTCGACAATGCAAAATGAATGCATGCAGACAAACTCGATCCTAAGACCTATAAGGCTCACAGGCCGTCCAATCCTATGTGGTTCACAGTCCATCACTAAGAAAGAAAACATGCCTATGTGGCTCACAGACCACCACTAAGAAAGCGATAAATGTGCAAATAAGGGTTGTCACGAGTTAAAATGAGAAAAATAAGCTATTGAATTACCCAGAGATACCCCCCCCCCCCCAAAACCTGAACTTCGTCGTCGCATCGAACGTCGAAAGTGAATGTTGGTTGAGAACTGGGGATGTACCTATAACCTGTATTACTCAGCTAAAATCGTGAGAAACCACTACAGATGATAAAAAGGGTAGAAATATTGGTATTTGTGCTCCAGAGGACAAAATAAAGGTGTCCGGGCAGTCCCGTAGCCTTGGAAAGGCTTGGGGTGCCGACTGCTCCCAGGCGGACCGCCCCCCGTGAGGGGCGGTGTGCCTGGGAGAAGTCGAGCTCTCCCAGGTGTTGCAGCTCCCAGGCGGACCGCCCCCCATGAGCGGCGGTGCACCTGGGAGAGGCAGCCTTTCTCCCAGGCTCTAGGTCTACCAGGCGCACCGGTTAGCCTGGGAGTTACAGAGTCCTGGTGTCCTATTTTTCCGAAAAAAGTTTTTGCTGAGCGAAAAATACCAACATTTTACATATTTTATCATCAAAACAGACTCTAAAACATGGAGAAAAAAAACTAAATGTTCAAAATGGAAAAGTACAAGCGAAATACTCTTATTGGAAGGTGGGGGGTTGAGATTGAGATGATCAACCTCCATTTGATCACCGGGAAGCTCAAAGTATGGTTTCACCCGTTGTCCATTCACTTTGAAGGTGTTGCCAGTCTTCGGGTATGATGGTGTAAAATCATGTCCAATCCGTTAAGTGCGTTACAATGGCACGTCCTAAGGCGAACTAGGGTATAATCACTTAAGTATTGCATTCCTAAGTACTAAATCAGTACGTCCGATCTCATCAAGAGACATAGGATCCGAATGTCAGTCGACAGAGCTAAGGTACTGAGGGACTATAAGGAGAATCCACCAAGTATATGTGCAGGACGCATGTCCGGCTGACATATACGGGTCCAATATGTTCTCCTTTACGTCCGCCCTCTGACAGCAGAACTGGGTTACCAAACCATGTACCAAGCATTACGTCTGTATATGGTCTGAGGACTGGACTGTGTACCTAGAGGAACGGATCCTACCCTAAATATCACAGTTATCTGATCTAACGTTCTACTAGCCGGACATACATAGCTATGGCCCTCCGGGCCTATGTCGTACAGAACGTTCTAGCAGCCATATGGAACTATGAGCAAAGTCCCAATTGCCCTTGTTAGGTCAGATTGGACTTAATCCCAAGCCCATTACCCAATGGGCTTGTACTTCCGTACATATGTGGCCTCACGAGAGACGTACACTTGGCACGATCCCATGGCTCATAGGAGGTACAATGGCCAACCTATATAAGGCCATCAAATCCAAGCATTTAAGGTAAGTATTAAGTGTTTCCCAAAGAAGGATTAGACCGGATTACACTAGAAAACTACTTTTACCCTCAACAGGGTTCAAGAGTTCTATAGCTCCATGGGGAGCAACTTGGACAATCTCGTATGGTCCATCCCATTGAGTACGGAGCTTTCCTGGAAATAAACGAAGTCTGGAGTTGAACACTAGGGCTTTCCGACCAGGGATCAGCTCTTTCCTCACAATACCACAGTCGTGATACTTTTTGGTACGCTCCTTGTAGAGCTTGGGGTTCTCATAGGCTCCGAGGCGTAGTTCATCTAGCTCATTGAGTTGCATCAACCTCTCTTCCCCAGCTTTTCCTATATCAAGGTTTAGCTCCTTAATGGCCCAATATGCCCTGTGTTCCGGCTCAACTGGGAGGTGACATGCTTTCCCAAACACAAGTCTTTACGGAGTGGTGTCGATTACCGTTTTGTAGCTGGTCCTATAAGCCCAAAGAGCATCATTCAATTTTCCAGCCCAATCCTTCCTGCTAGGCTTCACCACATGCTCCAGGATCTTTTTAATTTGGCGGTTGCTAACCTCTACCTTCCCGGGAGTCTGTGGATGATATGTGTAGCAACATTATGGCTAACCTTGTATTCCTTCATGAGTGAGGCAAAGGACCGGTTGATGAAGTGAGAGCCTCCATCACTGATGATTGTTCTAGAAACCCCAAACCTGGAGAAAATCACATCCTTCAAGAATCCCAAAACTACCGAAGCATCATTCTTTCCGGTGGGGATTGCCTCCACCCACTTAGTCACATAATCCACTGCAACAAGAATGTACTCATACCCCGAGCTTGATGGAGATGGTCCCATGAAATCAATTCCCCATACATCAAAAGGTTCTACCACTAGATTCCCTTGCTGAGGAAATTCTTCCCTCTTGCCAATATTGCTCCCTCGCTGACATGGATCACATCTCTTTACGAATTCCCTCGCATCTCGGTGCAAGGATTGCCAGAAAAATCCTACTTGTAACACCTTACGGGCTATTTTAGCCCCACTGTAGTATCCGCCACACTGAAGCTCATGGCAATGACTCAGTACACTTTGCTGCTCTCCTTGTGGAATGCATCTCCTCAAGATTCCATCAGCCCCTTCCCTAAGAAGATTCAGATCATCCCATATGTAAAATATGCACAGTTTTGAGAGAGCTCTCCTATCGGAGGCTGAGAAATTAGATGGGCGAATGCCCGTAGCCAAATAATTCACAATATCAGCATACCATGGCTCTTCATCTACTCTCATCAATTGTTCATTGGGAAGGTCCTCATTAATAGGAATTGCATCTGCTAGGATATTTGGTATTCTAGACAAGTGATCAGCTACGCAATTTTCCTTACCGGCTTTATCCACTATGGTCAAATCAAAGTCTTGTAACAATAAGACCCAACGGATTAGTCTTGGCTTAGAATCTTGTTTAGCTATTAAATGTCTTAAAGCAACATGATCAGTATGGACATTTACAGGGTGTCCTAACAAACAAGACCTAAACTTCTGTAAAGCAAAAACAACAGCTAAAAATTCCTTTTCAGTAGTTGTATAATTAACTTGGGCAGAGTATAAGGTCTTACTAACATAGTAAATCACGCGATACTGCTTATCTACCTTCTGACACAAAACATCCCCCATAGCAAAGTTTGAGGCATCACACATTATTTCAAAAGGAAGTTTCCAATTCGGTGGCACAACTATAGGAGCGGTGACTAGCATCTCCTTAAGAGCTTTAAAGGCTTTTAAACAATCCTCAGAAAATTCAAATTTCACATCTTTTGCAAGAAAGTTGCTCAGGGGTTTTGAAATTTTGGAAAAATCTTTGATAAACCTCCTATGGAAACCAACATGACTAAGAAATGACTATAGTTCTTTGACACAAGTGGGGGGGAGGAAGCTTCTTAATTATTTCTAACTTTACCTTATCAACTTCAATCCCCCTATCGGAGACTACATGTCCTAGAACAATGCCTTCCCTAACCAAGTAGTGACTTTTCTCCCAACTTAAACTTAAATTGCATTCGATACATCTTTTCAGAACAAGATCTAATCTATGCAAACATTCATCAAACGAATCACCGAAAAGGGAAAGGAAATGGAAACGTGACACTATTCTAATAAAATGCACAAAAAATGCATGCAAGAGGATAGCTAAATAGGTGAAAAAGAACCAAATAAAAGTGTAAAAAACAATGTCATCAAGCATATTCTAGCAGCACCTCTACAAGCACTACCCCCAGTAGGTGGAGGGCTTAAGGCTAACAAAGTATAACCACATATGTATCACCTCCAGCCCACTTAGCGACGAGAGGATTATGTCGATCCACGTTGAGAACCCTCATGTGTTATGTATGAGCCCCAGACCTAATACATATAAGCCTCAGGCACCTGGGCTCCGCGTCCGCACCAAAGGAACTAAACAGATTCAGGTGTTAAGTATTAGCCCCAGACCTAATACATATAAGCCTCAGACATCTGAGCCCCGTGCCCGTACAGACGAAGCTCACGTGAATTTGCTTATAGCCAAAGCCTGAAACTCTACAGTGCGCGATCCACTTGTCTTAAGGGATGATGTCCCCTGGGGTTTGCCTATAAATACACCTCATTCCACCATTCAAGAGGCATCGAAGCTTACTCACTCTCAACCCCAAGAAAACCACTCTTTAGGATTTGTCAAGCAGATTGAGGCTCTTTATTACTCTTTCACAACATGTACCAGGCCCAGAGTTTATACAGTTTGAGTAAAGTCCATCACCCGTCTAACCCCGCCCTTTTCCCTTGTTCTCAAGTGTATTCAAGATAGGAGATCGATCATTGGAGGATGAAAGAAGGAGCTAGTCGGTCTGCAAAGTGCATGAGATTTAGAGGTTCTGCAGATCTAAAATTATAGGGTATCGGAGATTTTTTTGGTGCAACAAGATGAAACTGAGAAATAGAATCAGAATTTTGACACTTGGGAATAAACACAATATGGGTATAATTAAGGCTTGGATTTAGAGTTGGGAAAAAATTAAAAAATATACCGAGACACTCCCATTTTATATACCAAATAATGGTTATGTTCGATTTGTATACTATATTATGACTGCCTGTCCAATTTATATACTAATATGTAAATTGGACATAACCAATTTTGATGCCTCACTCTATAATATATTTATTAATTATATAACACAAATGTTAGTTAAAACGTATTTTTTGTTAATTAAATGCACGTTTTGTTCATATAAAAAAATTATTAATTACCATGAATTCTCACCAAGTATATTTCAATTTGTTTTTCACCTTTTGATTTAATCGTCTCACGAGAGACTTAATTTCTCTTCCTAAGTTCAAATTTTTAATTCAGTTTTATTTAAATTTTTTTGTTTGGTTATTAATTTAGTCATAAAAAAACGTGAATTACTTTTTATAAATAATGTTATTTAAAATTAATTTACAATTGAAAAATAATAACTAAAACTATATGGTAAATATTTGACCGGACGGATGCAGTACTATATTAACTACTATTAGGATTTAAGAGTCAGATATTATCATATTAAGTGAAAGTTACACACATGATTTTTGGTAACGGAGAAATGAACAAAAAAAGAGAACATTTTTTTAGGAAAAATTTTATTTTGCACTTTATAAAAAAGGCTATCCACTGAGTCGACAAATTGCAAAATATAATGTCGACAAGTAGCAGGATTTCCTCCTCTATAGCCAATAGGGACATATAAAGAAAACACTTCCTTCATGGTAAACATATTGGAAGAAGAACGGAGCGGAAGGCGGTTGGGAGTGCCACGGAAGATTGATTCAAATTGGAACACAACAATACTGTCAATATATACAAAACAGAGGAAGTTTTTAGGATTTTTTTTTTCTTTCTATTTTATGTGTAATTTAAAATTTTTGATAGAAGGTTAGTGTGTAATTTGAAACAAAAGAGAAAGGTTTAACAGAAAATTTAACACCATCCGACCTTTGTGTAATTTAAAATAAGTTGTGAAAGGTTTATGTGTAACTTGGAATAAAATAAAGGTCTAAGTGCAATTTAAAAAATTCAAAAGAGATTTGAGTGCAAAAAAAAAAAATTCCTTTTATTTAACATTTATATTTAAAAATTAAAATATGCCATAGAGTGACACACTAACAATGGTTATGACTAATTTACATATCAGTATATAAATTGGATAGATAGCCATCATATAGTATACAAATTGAACATAGCCATTGTCCAGTATATAAAATGGGAGTGTCTCATTCTATAGTTTTTTTTTTTAATTTTGTGTCATTCAGAGTTCTATGATTTAGAATTGATAACATTACTATTTGTAATATGCTAAAACTTCTGGTAATACAAAGTATGCATACCATCAGAAACTTTTTTAATATTCATTATGCAAATTAAAATTTATAAAATTTTAAAGAATATAAACAACCAAATAAGATAAATATTTGAATAGATAGCTAAGTCCCATCAAATCGAAACATTACAAAATATGAGATACATAGTCATAAATCCAATAAACAAACAATAATGTTCATCAAACAAGAAACATAATGACAACAAACAAGTAAAGATGTCAAGTCCAACAAACAATAAACACGAATACAACTTAATCTTCAATAATAATGGTATTAACATTAATTGGCGTGGGATACATTTATTTACAATTGGGAATTTATTCGATTTTTTTAATTGTGGATCGGTTTTTTTTTTATGAAAATAAAACAAAATAGGGAGACATCAAAATCGTACACCCGTGCTACATAGTGTTAAACCCAAATCCTAATCGGTCTAGTTATACAATGTGAGAAAAACCCGGAGAGTCAATTTATATTCGTATTTGTATTCGTATTCGTATTGAATTTTGAGTTTTCATAAAAGGAGGAAAAGAAGAGAGGGTTTTGGACCTTGGGTAATAAACGTCGTCTCATATTTTTCATCTCCTCCTGCTTTTGAGTTTTCTTAGAAAAATGGAAGCTGCTCTCCGTTTCGGAACCAATCCACCGTTAACCCACCCCAAATTCGCCACCAGAAAACCCTCCGCCTCCTTCCCCAGATCCCTAATCAAGGCCACCTTGTCGAAGCCTGCTCCTCCTCTCCTCGCCAACAACTCCTCCGTCAATACAACCTCTCCTCTTCTCAGAGTTTCCCCCAATTCCTTGCAATGCGAGACTGGGTTTTTGATACCCAATCGCAATTCCGCCAATGCCGACGACGGTGCTACCTTGACTGCCATGGAATACTTGACCAATATCCTCAAGTCTAAGGTCTATGATGTCGCATACAATTCTCCATTGCAACTCGCTACCAAGCTTTCCGAAAGGTGGGGTGTCAATGTTTGGCTCAAGCGAGAGGATTTGCAGCCTGTATGTATACATACATATAATAATTATTATACTCGTCTTTTTCTTATTTTTTTTTAATTAGATTGTCTAGGTGTTCCTTTTTCATCAATCATAAAACAATGATAGTTGTGTTAGCCTGTGATTTTGAATTAAGTGGCTTTGATTTATACACATCGATAGAATATAGGCTATGTAGCTCAGTAGCTTATAAGTTATAAGCTAGGTTATTCTTATTGCTTAGTTTTGTATGTAAATCATTTAAATGTAATGTATTTGCTTAATATTAATGCTCGTGATGGAGGTTCTGGTTATGATAAGATTTTGCACACTACCAATCATGATTGCAGGTTTTTTCATTCAAGCTTCGTGGAGCTTATAATATGATGGCGAAGCTCCCAAAAGAACAGCTTGAAAGAGGGGTGATATGTTCATCGGCAGGAAATCACGCACAAGGTGTTGCGTTAGCTGCTCAGAGATTAGGTTGCAGTGCTGTAATAGCTATGCCTGTTACAACACCAGAAATTAAGGTGATTGCTTGTTTGTTTTGGTGCTTATGGTTCATTCGTGCCAAATAAATAAAAGAAAAACAATCTTTGCTTGTAGATTTACAATGCAATTTACATATTCTTTTTGTTTGATGATCTTAGTGGAAATCAGTTGAAAGACTGGGGGCAACTGTAGTGCTTGTTGGGGATGCGTATGATGACGCCCAAGCATATGCCAAGAAGCGAGCCGATGAGGAAGGCCGCACATTTGTACCTCCCTTTGATCATTCAGATGTAATCACAGGGCAGGGTACAGTGGGAATGGAGATCATGCAACAAATGCAGGGGCCATTAGAAGCCATATTTGTTCCTGTAGGAGGTGGTGGGCTTATAGCTGGTATTGCTGCATATGTAAAACGGGTTTCCCCAGAAGTGAAAATTATTGGAGTTGAACCATTTGATGCCAATGCCATGGCATTATCCCTACACCATGGTGAGCGAGTAATGCTGGACCAAGTAGGTGGTTTTGCTGATGGTGTAGCAGTAAAAGTGGTTGGTGAAGAGACATTTCGAATTTGCAAGGAACTGGTTGATGGGATAGTTCTTGTTAGCCGTGATGCTATTTGTGCATCAATAAAGGTTTGCTCTCTTTTTTGTAATCTATGTTGTTCCCTTTTCTATTCAATCAACAACTTTTAGCTGCAGGGTTTGTATACTTCAAGTTTTATGTTTTGTTGTAGACTTACCTTATCTGATTTCTTATGCAAAAGTGCCTTTCTGATGTTTTTTTATTGCCAGTAAAGATTAGTATATTGTGTTTTAGTTAGTATTTAAAATGTTTACTTTGTTAACCTGGGCATGTGCTAACCGTTGTTACTTTAAGTGCTTTCCATTGTTTGCTACTAATGCTTAGTTATTAGGTAGTATGACTTCAACTCAATCGCTCAATTCATCTTCTCTCCTAATTGAATAGAGTCCATTTAGGGTTGATTTGGTCCATTCTTTCGTGTATTTTGTATGGGTCTCGGACTCTCGGTTCACTGAGATATTATTTGTTCTCCCCTTGCTTTAATTCACTTATTTGTGGGCCGGAGTTGTAATTATATATATTAAGTTGTGTTAATCATGTTCCTCCATAAAAAAATTCAAAAAATTCAACCGTACTTTACAAGTTTTATGTGGAAGTTGATGCTTTTGAGTTCTCAACATTTGTATTTTTCGGTATTTATTTTAGAACACTTGATGTTGTCAGGACGTGTTTGAGGAGAAAAGGAGCATCTTAGAACCAGCAGGGGCTCTTTCCCTGGCAGGAGCTGAAGCATACTGCAAGTATTATGGACTCAAGGGTGCAAATGTGGTAGCAGTGACCAGTGGAGCTAACATGAATTTCGATAGATTGAGATTGGTAACTGAACTTGCAGATATTGGTAGACGGCGGGAGGCTGTGCTTGCAACTTACATGTCTGAGGAACGTGGGAGCTTCAAGCAATTCTGTGAACTTGTATGTTTGCATATTTTTTATTTCCCTGCATTTTTCACTTATATACATCCAATTTAAGCTGTTCCTGTTGTTGATTGCAGGTGGGGCCTATGAATATTACTGAATTCAGATACAGATACAGTTCGGATAAAGAGGAAGCTCTTGTACTTTACAGGTAAGACATATGATTGATGTACTGCAATGTCTCTAATAGTAAACTAATGCATGTTTCTTGCTTTACAATGCTGAATTCACACATGTACTTATTCGGTCATCCCTCTCTCCCAGTGTTGGTCTTCACACAGAAGCAGAACTTGATGCTATGATGGACAGAATGAAATTTTCTCAGCTACATACTATAAATCTTACAGAAAATGACCTGGTCAAAGATCATCTGCGGCATTTGGTAAGCCTATCTTTCATAGTTTCATTACATTGATTAAGGGATACTATTTAAGCATGTAAAACAGTGGATGTACAATTTCAGAGGCATTCCTTTCAAATCTATTGGATGATAGGACTTGATAATGTTATTCTGATAGGAGTCGTAGATTTAGACACTAAACTTCGTGGACATGAGAGTATGCATAGCTCATCAGGTGCTTGCTTTTTGGATCTGTTTCAGATGGGTGGCCGGTCGCAGGTTAAAGATGAGCTTCTTTGCCGCTTTGTTTTCCCTGAGAGGCCCGGGGCTTTGATGAAGTTCTTGGATATTTTAAGCCCACGTTGGAACATAACTTTGTTCCATTACCGTGGACAGGTTTGTGCCCCTTAATTCGTCTTGGTAAAACATATAGTTTTATGTACGTGTCTTTCTCATGTCTTTTGTTTTATGCCTGCATCACATCGTGTAGGGTGAAACTGGGGCAAATGTATTAGTCGGTATCCAAGTAGCTGGAGAGGAGATAGATGAGTTCCGGCACCGAGCAAATAGTCTTGGTTATGAGTATGAAGTGGAAACCTCTAACGAAGCATTCCAGCTTTTAATGAGATGAGGCCAACTAAAAAGAAAGAAGCCAGTGACATATCAGTTCTGATCTTCGGGATTTATACCTGATGATGTTTAGAGGGAGGAGTTAGGACTGTTATCTCTGCTGCCAAATGCTTTCTATTGTTTACACCTTCATGCCTTCGCCAGGGCGGCCCAGGGATAGCACCGGTAAAATTGTTTTTTACAGTTAAAGATGTATCATAGTTCATGTTAGTAAAGAGAAGAAAAACCACATTTTAGGAACATCACTCTAGACTTACAAGTGTTTGGTGTGTTTTTTTCCCCGTCATTTATGATGTAGGAAAAATCAGTTTTCAGTAAGACTTCACACCGAAGGGTTTAAAAGGTCATATTCTTCTGATGTTATTTCAGGAAGAAACTTTTTTTTGAAACAGCAACAAATTTCAGGAAGAAACTGGTATTCATGTAACATAGTGTACTTATTATAGCTCTGTTTTGTAATTACATTTTGATAATATTATTGATTTCTAAGTATCTATTATATGCGGTAGAACCTCATTACATTAATAAACTTGGAATCATGAAATGTGAAATTATTTCAGAAATTGTGAATTTCCTGAACAGTCGCGCGAAGCCAATAATCTTCTTCCAAAAGTGTTTTTTTTTTTTTTTTGAAGAAGAATTAAAATCCATTAAAGCCCAAAATGTTTGTACAAGTATAAGAGGGGCATACCCCAATCATATGAACAAATTTCAAACATATCAAACATGGGAAACTCCATCTAGTCAGAGAGACTAGTGGTAGAAAACCAAGAGGCACAAGCCTATAGACTCTAGTTTAGAACTATGATCTATCAAAAAACTTTCAAATACAGGAAACCACAAGTAAAGAAACCCTTCAGACTCCAACTAAGCTGTGATCCGAACGAATGTGTGGGTTAGAATCCCCATCATCCTCCAAGGCAATGATACAAAAATCACGGCCTCACTCCTGGCCTAATGGAGATTGCAAGATTTCAAGTATTTCCTCTCGGTTTGCATAGCTTCCGGGCTATTAATGGTACATGAAAGGGGAAGAGATTATACCAGACGCTCCCAAACTGTACATGCAAGTCCCAAACACGTGGTGCAAATATCAAAACCAAGGTGCAGATAAGTCAAAAGTGACTAACTCAGCACCAGTCCAAGCTTGCCGAGCCGCCTGCTCAGAGGCAAGTCGTGCAGCAGTTCTGCCAGGACCAAAAAAATCACAGCAGCACCGTGGGCCACAACTACGGGTTTCAGGGCAGTCCCGACCGGTGCACGAAAATGATACCTAGCTGCAGGGAGGAAAAGGAAGAGCAAAAGAGTACGCTGCAAGGCTAAAGAGCAAACAAACTAACAAACGAAAACACGAACAGAAAAGTGGGGTAGGGGAATATAAAAAGACAGACAAGACTAAATACAAAAGGAGGGGGAGGGAGCAAACAAAGGTTGGAGGAAGAACAGCTGCACTCAGCAAGGGGCAACCATTAAGCACTCCAGCCGGCTCCAGTTTTCCACACTAGAGGGGGATGGCAGCATAAAGAGTAACGCTGCAAGTGGTGGCCAGCAGGGAGAGCTAGGTGGAGCTGAGCGACGGCCTGCATACCCAAGGGTTGCGAGCCACAGATAAATATCGTATCCTCATAGCAACCTGCAGTACAAACCAGTGGCCGGAAACAACAAAATTCGAAATTCGAAGCACTAGGACTGATAGCAGCAGTTCAGACTGTAGAGTGCAAGCAAAACAAAGCAAAGGCAAGTAAAGACCACAAAAGGCTAGCCAACAGTCAAAAGTAACACAGTTTCTAAAATACCAGTAGCAAACACTCAAAGACAAACCAGCAAAGAGCATTAGAAAGCCCGAACGCTAACGTCAAACAGGCCAAGAGTGTGTTTAAATCAAGCTCAGATAATGAATAGCCGTTCTAGAAGCCCTGTTGGTTACCTTTCCCAAGTTTTGAAGATTGCATATTATTTGTTTAGCTACTGAGGAGCAAAAAGAAGGTATGTGAATAGAATTGTTGCCAAAGCAAAAATCATTCCGTAACCTCCAAATAGCTGTGATAACACTACAAAAGATACCAGCTTTGGTATTAAAAAACGCAGCCGTTCTTTTTTGTAGCCTGTGCAAACATCTGAAGGTAATCTGCAAAACAAAGGTTAGGGTCATAGATACCAATATGTGAGAAGAACAAATGAAAGACTTGTTGCGTAATAGGACAAGAGCAAAGGATATGGTCTCTAGATTCTGGAGAGGACTTGCACAGGGAACAAATTTCATCATCCACCATACCCCATGCATGTAGTCTCTGTTTCGTGGGTAACCTATCCAGGCAGGCCAACCACATACAAAAATTATCCCGGGGTGCAGAAACATTGTTCCAAACCAGATCGTGCCACGTCACATCCTCTTTAGCCGGCCAGAACCAGTCATAAAGAACCCCATGCCATTTCTTCATCATTGGCAACTGGCAGAGAGAGCTTAGCTGGTCCATACCAAAATTCTGACAGAGATCATCCCTGATATGCAACACAGATATCCACCAATGACTGTCACCCGCTTTCCCATTAGTATTCCAGATAGTATCATTCCCCAACTTATAAGAATAAATCCATTTGTGCCAGAGGGACCCGGTCGGGTTCATAGACAGGTCAAGAAGCAGGCAGCCCAGGGCCACTTTGTTCCAAGAAAGGATTTCTTTGTAGTCTAGACCCCCCTTACGTTTGGCCTGACAGACTGAGTTCCAAGCAACCATGCTTTTCCTACAAAATTCTTTACCAGACCACAAGAAATTTCGGAAGAGACCAGTGACTTTCTTAACAACACCAACAGGTATGGGTAGGATTCGGGCCCAGAAGTTATAGATACTATCAAGTACAGACTTAAGAAGTACCAACCTCCCAGCGTAACTAAGATGGCGTAGGTTCCATGCTTGTATCCTACCAATCAATCTACATACCAGGGGATCAAAATCATTGATGGAGAGGCATTTCGGACTAAGAGGAATTCCCAGGTAGCGAAAGGGGAAAGAGCCCTCAGAGAAGCCAGTAATATCTAATAAATCAGCCTTATGTTGTTCAGTGACTCCCCCAAAGTAAATTGAGCTCTTTCCCTTGTTGATCTGCAGCCCAGACACTGCCGAAAACTGATCCAGAATAGACATAATAACAATTAGGGAAGCAGAATCAGCTCTGCTGAAAACCATCAGATCATCAGCAAAACCAATTTGGATTATATCAAGTTTCTTGCATTTGGGATGGCACTTAAAGTCTGAGGAAACGATACCTTTCCTGAGCATTCTAGTCAGGTAATCCATGCAAAGTACAAAAAGATAGGGGCTGAGGGGGTCCCCTTGCCTTAAACCGCGTCTACCTTGAAGATTACCCTCTAGTCTCCCATTTATATTGAAGGAGAAGGAGGCTGTAGTAACACAAGTCATGACCCGGTGGATGAACCAGTTGCTGAAACCATAAAGTTGGAGTACAGACAACAGGAAATCCCAGCTGATAGAATCATAAGCCTTTTGCAAATCGATTTTCATAAGGCAGCGGGGAGAGATATGTTTCTGACCATAGCCTTTAATAAGCTCCTGTGTTAGCAGAATATTATGATGGATTTGTCTTCCTTCAACAAAAGCACTTTGATTATCAAGTATGAGGCTAGGCATGTAATGCTGAAGCCGCTGGGTGAGAGTTTTAGTGATAAGCTTATAAAGAATATTGCAGCATGCAATAGGCCTGAAGTCCCGAATGTGCATAGGATTTTCCACCTTTGGAACTAATGAAACAGACGTAGCATTAACTCGTTTCAACAGTTGCCCATTTGTAAAGAAATCATCTATGGCTTGAAAGATAAGGGGTCCCGTGATTTCCCATGAAGCCTTAAAGAACCGGGCATTGTAGCCATCAGGTCCAGGGGCCTTCCGATCGCTCATAGAGAAAAGCACACCACTGAGCTCATCCACAGTGAGAGGGCAACAGAGGCTAGCATTCATATCTTCAGTGACCATGACCTCATCAACAAATAGAGAGGGATCGACATCAGCCGTAAGAATCCTGGTGCCAAAGAGATCCTTGTAAAAGGACAGAATATGCTGAGAGATAGTATCATGATCAGTAAGCCGTTCCCCGTTATCATCAATGAGAGCCCAAATGTTATTCACCTTCCTCCTTTGGGCCACTTGAGAGTGATAAAAAGCAGAATTTCTATCACCCTCCGTAGTCCAATTCAACTTAGCCCGTTGTTGAAGGAGTGAGATCTGTTTCTCACGGAGGTCTGTATATGCACAGAGGGCTTCAGCGGCTGCCTCCTGGATAGGAGCAACAAAAGTGTTTGTTATACGCACCTAGTTTATAGTTAGGTTTAATCACAAATTGATAATGCTCCTAATAATTTTAAGTATTAAATGATACATGATAAACTTTTTATAAATTAGTGTATAAATATGTTTTTTTAAACGGTAAATTTTAAACCTATCCTACTTATATTCTTAAACTAGTTCTTTACCAATTACCTCGATTACAATTACAACCCTACCAGCCTTATAAGTTATAATTCCAATTAAACTAGTCTAAATATGTTTGACTAAATAATTTATGGAACTAATCTGAACACAAAGATTTAGACCCAAGATTTTGTTGATTTTTTTAGACATCTAAAGCATTTGCAACTAGCACACACTGTTCACCTTAATTTCAGTTGTTTTTAGTTCAATTTAGGTTTGCTTAGTTTAAATTTGTACTTCAATTCAGTTCAATTCAAATAAATCCAGTTTAGAAACTCTCAATCGTATTGAACGGAATCTAAGTATTCAATTTAATCATATGCTCCTATAAACAAGCATCTCTTCACTTTAACAAACAACTAGCGGGTAAAATTTTATTCTGGGTACTCCAGAATGGTAGGGTGCCATTTTAGGTACTTCAAAATGGTATTGCTCAATTTGGGCACTCTTCAAAAACACTCTGTCTAATTTGGGCACTCCTATCAATTTTCCCATTAATTTGCTGATGTGGCAATTGGAGTTTGATGACTAGGCAATGTTGACCGGTCGACCAATACATATCGC
>JAQRGC011896783.1:0-20101 GCA_028659135.1 Plantago lanceolata
CAACTCATCTCAGAAATCTCGTTTTCTCTGTGTGGTTTCCGTACTAGCTTCACAGAGTTCCAGGTTGTGGTGTGGCAATGGTGTCTGAATTTCTACGCCCATCCTCGGTGGAAGTTCAAACTTGAACTGATAACGTAAGAATCTTCGTCTGAACTTATCTTTTATTTCTTGTGCTGAGGTAATCAAGAATGTCCTGGACGAGTCTTTTAGCGTAGAGTAAGTCTCATAAAAATCGATCTTTCCTAAACATTAGGAAAATCAACATTTTAACAAGTATAAACTAGAGAATTATATGTAACACTTAAGTAGAAAGGGTATTGATTTTCCTAATGTATAGGAAAAGTTGATTTTCCTAAGACTTTACCTTTAGCGTATGAGCAAAAGACTTGCTAAAACAAATAAAGAAACACATACTGCTCCCTTAGTTATAATTATACTAAATTACATGGTTATATGGTTATATGTTTTCAATTAACCCTTATGAGCTACCTGATTAATATTAAGTCCATGTAATCGACTTAATTATAACCATATAACCATGTAACCATATAACCACATACTGCTCCCGTGCAATTTTACTCCTATACAGTGAAAACAGTGAACATCCAGACATGGTAAGCTCAGTAGTATTGCATCAGATAAATGCTAAAAATACATATAAAAACAAGATAGTATATATCAACAATGTTAGTAGTATCCAATCACACATACAAACACAAGCATACAACAAATGATATCCTTAAGCTCTGTACTGTAACAGAGCTGAAAGGAAGTTCTGTTGCAGAGCTTAAGAGGAAAAAGAAATTCGATAGAAATTCGAAAGTTCTAATCTTCGCACTAAATTGAGAATGCCAAGGTGTCTAGCATGATTTGGTCAATTCTGGAACACTTTGGACATGATTGGAGCTTATTTCGCAAGTGATTATGTGTGTTTTTTGCTGACTTGGAGGCGCTATAAGGCTTATACGGAGAATTAATTATATGTAGATAGAGGATTGAATTCACAGAATTCTTACTAGTGCGGACCAAAAGTGCAAGAGAATTAGATATAAGGGACCAAAAATGCAATTAACCCATGGTTATACCTACGGGGTCTTTCTTGATAACTTTGTATGTTTGTAATGATCAGATACTTGCAATGTTATATATCCTTCTGTTTATGCAGGGAAGTCTTCTAGGTTGAGAAAGTTCAGCTTATGCAAGCGGAGGTCTGTAGTGGATGTTTTCACTGTACGCCAATCGCCTAGTATCACTGGGCACCGTCGTATAGCGCTTTGACTGTTCTTCGACGCCACATACCAGTTTCAGGTTCAAATCTCACCTCCCAAGTAGGCCAGTAGTGCAAATCTTGCTTCACTGTGAAATTTCGCAGTCTTGCTTCTAGGTCGACTGTTTGAACCTGAACAAACTCCCCGTGTTCGAGTTCCTGATTAATATTTTTCAAATGAAGTCATTCAAAAAAATCTTCTGCAGAACAGAGCTAGTGAAGGATATGGTTTTATAGTATCATACCTTGGTAACATCAATGAAAGCATCCAAATTTGGTGTTGGTTTCTCATTTACTTTGACGATCCATTGACAAGCGAATATACCGTAGCGTTCTACTGGACTTCCATGGTACCACCTGGGCATGTCACAGAGAAACAGAGATACTGTAATTAACATAACAATCTAAGAACAACAGCCCTGCCGGAATATATGTTGTAAAGCATTTACCTTGCGACGTACACACCATGTCCTTCTCTAGGTAGATACCCAAGAGCACGTACGGCTGGATGTGGATCCTGCAATATGCCACCACACCAACTTACCACACGCGTCGTACCATTGCCATCCCTCACATCTGTTCCCACATCTATGTCCATTTCAGTTCCCTGATAGATCATATTATTTGTAAATCTTCGAGTGATTCAAGCTAATATGAGTAAAACACATGCTTGCATACAAGATGAGGTGTTTGCGTTTAGCTTATGCAGCAAGCAAACCTGACGAAAAATTGTCAGTGCGAGCATCCCAATGTTGTCATTACAACGTTCTATATCTTGACAAGCATCTTCAATGTCACGGAAGCATGTAACTGGTTTACCGTTGATTGCCAAAACCATGTCACCTTGTTTTAGTGAATGTTCGGCTTGAGATCCTGCTAAGCATCCCACCACCCTTAAAACTTGACGCCTTGTAGGATCTTTCTCCATTAAGACCTGTGCTTCTCGCAAACCAATGTTTAAAACGATATTCCTACATTATCTCGTACTCGTAGTAGTATATAAAAGATCAAGGGTACCGTACCTGTACCCAGCCATCAGTGAGACCGAAACTACGAGCTTTGGAGAGCAAGATGGGAAATAGTTCAACCTCTAATACTCTAATTAGTGGCATAGGCCTTTGCATGGCATTTATAAGACGACGAGGACTATTAGCACCAGATACGATCTTGTCGAGGATTTGACTTATGGTATATATAGGAATGCCTCCAACAAACTCTGAGTCTGCAGCTGAACTATTACACTGGAGAACCAAGGTAATGGTCACTGGTCGGAGTATGTTTCACTAGCAGCATATATATGTAAGCGAAGATGCAGAACGATACAAACCGTTGAAAAGTTTCCCCAAAGAGCTCGGACTCTTCCAAGCTCATCAGTCAGGACACCCGTAAATGTTCTGCCAAAATCTACATAATGATGAAACGAGAATAATTACTACATTTGTTATAGAATCGCAGAATAGAAAGAAAAGTTTAACCAATTTGAAAAGCTACAAGGAAATGACAAGAACTCCATGGATCTGAGAGCTTTCTCCTCTTGACTCACCAGCATCGAGCTCAATTAATTCCATGTTGGTCGCCCTGTATCTTGGATTTTTATCCGAGCGAACATACAAGGCATTAGAAGCATTTGTGACAATTGATTTCCTGGAAGTTACTTGTAGACTCAAACTCAGTCCAACAAGGTATACAGAATCTCCACGATGCAAAGTCGGTTCTGACAAAACAGATCACGTGAACTTACTTGAACTCAGACAGGGATTTACATGAATCACTTTGGTATGGAAAACGATTCCACATTTGGAATACAAAGCCATAAAGACAGGGATATATCACAATATCGTAATGAAATGACCTACCAGGAAGAAGTTGAGCATTTCGAACTATGGAGGCACCTGGACCAAGGGCGAAAGGGTCATATGAAACAAGAGCAAAATTATGTGTTGGATGGAGAAATACCACCTATAAAGTGCAATCATGCATATGTTTAAGAATCAAAGATACTTGATAATTTTCATTGCTAAAAATCATGATACCAGACCAGATTACCTCTCCACGAATTTCGGTTGGGTAAGCTGCAAAAGACAACATCACGTCAGATGAAGATATAACAACAGTGTTCCGATCAACTGCAACCAATCCCAAGGATAGAGTGTGGTATATGATAACACCAGTTCCAACGAAAGACAAAGAGTGCAATCCATCAACCCCGCAAGACAATGGCATAGAAACCTACAAGATTTCAAATTAAACTCTCGCGAATGAAGTAAATATGTGAAATTGCTATGCTTCAAGCATTGTAAAATTGTGAACAGATGCATACATGGAGAATATAATCATGTAACTATGTACCTCCACCATCACAAGAGAAGGCTCAACTACACGCTCAGCTATTGAAGTATTATTGGTCGTTGAGGTTTTCGTACCTGGACAACCTCCTAAATCCTCCATAATCTTCCCTGTTATGGATACAGTTATAGACTCATCTATGACAGGTGGTCCTTCAACAAAGTGATGTACTTGTTCTATTGAGGCCACCTTAGGACTATGCAGTGAAACTCCATTTACCAATCGTGAAGATATTAAAAGACAATTAGGAGGCAAAGCTGGCGTGACCGTCCACAGTCCAGAACTGTCATTGCGCGTATAGATTTGAGGGGGGCCATACCACTGATGGAAGTCAATTGTCACTAAGACAGACTGCATTACAAGATATTATAAGCTCATGCAACAAAACATTCTTAATTAAGCAGAAACCAATGATTTTATGTCTAAAAGTTCTTGGTCACGTCGCAAAACAACATAAAACATTATGTTTGCACGTATCATCAAATTTACCTTTGTTCGGTGACGATCATCATGTCTTATATACTCTAACGGTACTCTTGCACCTCTACTCAATGTAGATAGTGCATATATGAAATCTTCCACACTATATATGTCTTCACCTGCGAACTTCCTTATAATAGATTCATTTGGAACTCCAGCTTTGCTTAGTATGCATCTACAATGAGAGGTTTTATGAAGTAATTTGTCAGTTATTGTGCACATTAGTACTTTCAAGTATAGTTTACATAACACAGAGATTGAGTAAAAATGTAAAATTAAAGTTGTAAAGCTAGTATCAGACACATTAGGATTTGAGTATCACAAAACTAAAGGCGTGCATACCCTTGTTCAGCAACATATGCAAGACCACATGGTAAACAGAAGTTCCTTGCCTGCATACAGAAATAAACAAAACCTGCGGCTGAGATTTAACATGGACAAGCACGATGCATGTTGCAAGGTATGCACTATAATTATATCGACCATCACCAATGTTGGCAGCTAATGTTTATGTGAAATCGATCATAGCAATCATAAAATCCTCATAACTAATTTTTAAAGATCAGGAAATGATGTACCTGTTGATAAGACAGTGGGTGAATTACCGCTCCACTGATTTCAAGAAAGTAATTAGGAGTCACAGAGTGCAGATTCTTAACCTGAAACAATTTGCGGAATGAGTAAGATAATATGGAACGAAACTATAGCTGTGACTTTTGCATAAAGAAAAAGAGAGAAGTATAAAGTAGACAGCAACAATATCTCACCATCAAATCCACAGTTAAAGGTTGGCCACGCCTTTCAATCTGAAGCTTAACTCTGCAATCAACACTCTCATCAAGTAAATTCTCCATCTTGAGAAATCGGGTAGTAACCTGCACCGGAGTTGTTCAAGTTAACGACAACAGTTAAAATGAGATGGAATGATCAATTCTTTGTATTAGATCAATGGTAAAAGTCCGAGTTGTAATGACATGTGGAATTAATACATTTATATTAGTTCCTCAACTAAGTACCTCTCCATTCAGCCGAACCAGCACATCACCTGGCTCCAAATACGTATGGGCTGGTCCTTGTGGCACCTGGATACAACGTAGAATATGGTCATAGACCCAATGAAGATGCATTGTTGGAAAAATAAAATATCAGAACATCAGACTCACCACAGAACTAACAACAAGCATACCGGTTTCCCCCGATGATGAAGCATGCCGAACTAACTGTTGAATATAATACAAATCAAGTTATGCATGAGTCAGAACAGACCACTCCCGTAAATTGCTATAAAAGAAGAAACTTCAATACTTCCTGAGTAAAGAATGGAGAAAGCATACCTTTTCTGTTTCCCTTCTTATGCCAAGTCGACGTGTCTCCTCAAATCCTTTGTGCAGAAATGTAGTCTGTATGAGAATAATTAAGATCCATATCAAACAATACAAAACAAGAGAGTGGTGACAGAAACGGAGAAAACAAAAATAATCAGGAAACAATTATGGCAGTTGCTTATATACAATAAGAAAATCTATAGCAACGACCTAAAATCTATGAAAAGCAGGGTTAATCATTTCAAAAATCTGAAAATTTAAGTGTTTGTGATCAGCATAATGATTTGAATGGAAAATAAATGTGAAGGAGAGAGGCCCGCGAGCGAAGAAAACTTAACCTGAAGTGTACCACGAGGAATGGTGACTGCGGCCCAGTCGTTTATACTGGAGGCTCTCCCCCTCTGCAAGAATTTTAAGGCCCTCACTACCTGTACGGATCAGTGTTGTTCTTAAAATGTAGTAATAATTGCACAACTGAATACAGAAACTTTATGGAATCAGAGAAGAATCTGCATACTTGTTCTAGAGGTAAAAAGTATGCTGATGTACTATCGACCGTGTTGCCAGCGTTCAAAGCAACAGCTCTACCTTGACAGTTAATCACAGGTGAGCCACTTGAACCACCTTTTGTTCCCGAAGCTGCCTGTGGTCCACAGAGTAGAAAGAACATTACGATAGATATATCTACGTGAAAAGTACAGGGGTGTGGGAACCAGATCGAACAAACTATATGAAAAATAAGAGTACAGAACAGGAGGGTGAAGACTATTATAAACAACAGATGTTTGCTCGTATGAACATTCTGTCTAGGTGCAATTAGTATTGGTGAGCCTTTGTGTCCAAATTCTAAATATATCTAAAATTAAGAAAACAATGACTATTCCATCGGATGGATTTTCTAACTATAGAAGCTTACTTGCAGGTAGAACGTATTGAAGTCATTGTACCCGTTGCTGCATGGATATAGTGAATCAAAGTTATACTACATCAATAGAAGGAGGTTCAATACGAATCATGCAATATCCACAAAGAATACTAGTCATTTTAATCACATCAAGAAATGAACTGTTAAGAAAACAGCATATATAATTTCATTAAATTGTTTACTTTCATTTCGAATAATGAATCCCAAATTCAAGAACTATCTTTTAAATGAAAAATGAGTTGGAAACCACTCAATCACTGGACTTGCATCTTAATGAATACTAAAGTGGTTATGATCGAGCTGCTGCTCGCTATACCAGACACAGGCTGAATCAGTAACTGACATGATTCGGTAAGTGAAGTTACTTGCAAGAGACATTTGCTTATCAACTTAATAATGTTGCAAAATTCTCTGCTCTCTATTCATACTGGCTTCTGTTCTGAGTTGAGAAATCCATAGCAGAGTGATCATATGTACGTACCTTTTATACAATGGAGCGTCTCTATCCAGACGAGCGATAGTTCCAGATAAAATGGAAACCTAAAATTTCAAGAGAGGAAAACAATAACATGGTGGGAACACTATTTTGCCTTTTTACGACAGAAAGGGAAAAAAAAGGGTGCGAAACAGCTGAAACTACACGAGTAAAAACCGGCACATTCTTGCAGAACTATAAGTCTATAACTTTCACTCGTATGTTCAAGCATATTTCATTTTGCAGTTTTGGAATGCTTTATTGCAGTAAGAGCAAAAAATATTCTGAATGGATCAAATTCCCATATATAGCACATAAGTTGTGATATTTCGTAACTTTGAACTTTTTGAATAAGAGTTCTTACACTGATCTTCAGGGTGAATCATTAGACTTACTGTATAAGAAGCAAAGCACGCTGTGAAAACCGTACGTACCTTTTCTCCACTATCATTGCCCACAACCCTGATTTCAAGTCCCACACAAGCTGCCTCTGGAGCAAGAGAAATTTCCTCGTAGCTCAGGAATTGTATGGCAGATGGGTCATACCGAAAGAAACCAAAATCATGCACCTACAGACAACTTACGATTATCAATGTTCGGAACTACATTATAATGTGAAAAATGTATGATTATGACAATAATATATTGCTGGTGTGCAGTGTGCTCCATTTCAAAGTGAAAAAGCTAAAGAATCCATCATTTTTAGTGGAAGGCCCATTCAAAAATATAATCAAACATGCTATTTCAACTTGATCGTAGAATGAAACAGTAGCCGATTCTGGACTTGGGTAAAACTCACCGGATCTCTATAAATAGGATACACTGGAACTTCTTCACGATTCACAAACATAGCCTCAGCAACAACAGGTCCTGCAAACATAAGTCAACACCAAACAATCACTAACTGCAACATGTTCAGGATTAATCAATCAAAATCCCTGATCAAATCGAAATTTCTGGTAACCAATCAATCAATCAATTACGTACCAGGCTGGACTACATGTCGATTCGTGAGAATGATGCCTAGATGCTTGTCAACAACGAAACCAGTTGCAGAATAAGAACCGGTAGGCTCGGTGTCAAAGGCACGCGGGATAGTTGTTCGAAGGACGACAACTGCAGGGACAACTTTATCGAGTGCTCTCCGCCAATCTTCCCCTGTTGCCCCGCGGCCATTTTTCTTCGATAGCTTGGCACCCATTCCAAACACTCAAAACAGAAATAAACAAAGGGACTGGAGAGACTAAGAAAATTGTTTGGTGATAAATACTCAGCAGTCACCAGCACCATAGTTGGTAGCTGTGACTTTTCCCTGCAATTGTCTGACTGTGGACTAACTAACAGATTCCGGCCAACGGAATTTCCCGGCAATTGTTTGTATATTTTTAAAAGACTACACCATACATTCAGCAAGTCAATTTCATTAAAAAAAGGTTCAACTTGGTTCAATAATTCTTGAATAGTTGAAATGGTGGCAGGTGGTCATATAAAGTAAATAGATGTTTGTTCCCTCCACCTTAAGTTCAGTTGTGTTCAATTCACATCCATTCCGTTCAAGTTTGCTTAATTCAAATTTTTACGTCAATTCAGTTCAGGAGTTTAGAAACTCCCGGTCCAACTGACAGAGCCTTGGTGTGAAGAGTAATGACTCTCGATTTTTAGTCCTAATCAGCTTGCTTTTTCCGATTTTCCTTTCATAATCTCATTTCAGAACTGGTTCATAAAGCTCGTTCAAAGAGAAACATGAAACAGAGAAACCGACTTCTTTCAGATTTTCGATAGCACCATCGATAAAAACGTGTGGTTGATTTATCTTCTGTCTCCCAATATAAACAATAACGGGAGCTATGTAAACGTCAAGTTTTCTGTAAACAAATCAAAGAATGATAATATCTCCTCTTTCACAGTATCATAGTCTTATGCACATATTCACGTAATATCAGTCTGCGTCACTGGCTACTGCTTTGATTGTCCTTCGACGCCACATAGCAGTTTCAGGTTCAAATCTGATCTCCCATGTAGGCCAGTAGTGCAAATCCTGCTTCAGAGTAAGAACACTAGGCTCCCCGTGCAAGTCGATTGTTTTCACGTGAACAAACTCGTTGTGTTCAAGTTCCTATCAGAATTTTTTTAGCACATCATCAAAATTTGGCTTAACAGCAAACGTACCTCGTACATTAACATTAACATGCCTTTCGAATTGATATGGAAACTTAGAATAATTGATATTCATCACTGTGATTTGTAACTCTGGAGGCTCGGACAGACACATGTATAAAAAAATTGTTATATTTTCATAATTCCAATTTTTTCCATGATATTTGCCTGTGAGTTATTTATTTTTCACATATTAGGCTATCATTGATATCAAAAGAAANAAAAAAAAAAAAAAAAAACTGAAAATGAGGGGAAAAGGGGTCGTTTGACAAGTTGGATAAAACTGAATATACAATTTTACTAGGCAGCATGTTTATGAACTATGACATACCTCTGTGACAGCAAGGAAAACATCCAAGTTTGGCGTTGCTTTTCCATTGATTTGTACAATCCATCGACAAGAAGATAAACCATATCGATCTACTGGGCTTCCATTCTCCCACCTGGACATGTAAGATTTAAAATGGTTAACTAACCAAGTTGACATGAACAACAACAGACACGAATTCAGTAATCTACTGGGCTTAACTAACCAAGCTGACATGAACAACGACAGACACGAATTCAGTAACCAAAACTGTGAAGATATTCAGAAAGTCTTCAGTCTTCACAAAGGTTGTCTAGCCTGAGACGACCCTAAAGCAACCTTAGAAAGTTGAGAGAGCAATTACCTTGCCACATACACACCATGCCCTTCTTCAGGCAGGAATCCAAGAGCGCGCACAGCTCGATGTGAATCTTGCAGTAAACCACCACACCAGTTTATCACACGTGTGGTTCCGTTACCGTCACTAACATCTGTTCCCACGTCTATACCAATTTCATTTCCCTAAGGGACATAAAAAATATATCGCAATAAATTGATGAACAAGACCACACAAGTAAACTGCATATTTGTCTACAACTTATAACTTATGCAACAGACTCACAAACCTGGCGAAAAATTGTGAGGTTGAGTATCCCAGTTTCATCATTACGCCTTTCTAAATCTTTGCAAGCATCTTCAATGTCACGGAAACATGTAACTGGTTTTCCATTGATTGCCAAAACCATATCACCTTGTTCTAGCAAATCCTCAGCTTGAGATCCCGCTAAGCATCGCTTAACTCTTAAAACTTGACGTCTAACAGGATCTTTTCTCATCAGCACCTGCATAGGATAAACCAAGGGAAATCAGGACTATAAATTCCAAACTGATTATTTTTATTTTTTTTGTCTATCCAGTATGTAATTTCTGGTTAGAGTGTGTAGTTTTCCAAAATGGCCCGCCTTAAAGAAAAGACATTCACGTTCTTCATGTTATACTCCAAGGAAAACTATGTTGTATAAGGAGAGATTGTGTGGCAGAAAGCAACTGAACTAACAGTTTAGCTGTGCATGGAGCAAATATGACCAAGGAGAATCATAGCAAATTATTGATGTGCACAACAATCCGTATTACTGTTCAAAGCTAAATATGTGCAATATGAATCGTAGATATAAATTGCACTGTAAACAGTCATACTCACCATGATAGAGGTTCTAACATCAAATTCCTTAAAACTAGCAGTGGAGGACGTGGTGGTAAATAAAGAGCTCAGCTAAAGCACCCCCAAAAGAATAAATTGTTGGGACCATCATGACAGTGAAAAACAAATACTTATGCACGTATTCATGTTTTATACTGAGAAAGGATTTCACATGTAAAATAATAGGAAGACGGGGTTGGGGAAGAAAACCCCGAGAAAAGATTATGCCATGACTGGAATAATTCACTACACTAATCAGGCGATAGATTCCTCATTTGAAGACATGCTCTATTTAGAATAAGCATCAGTTTAAATAATGGTACTTATGGAAATGCTATCCTGTAATCTGTATAAGGTAAGGCAATGACCTGTATCCAAGCATCACTCAGGCCAAAACTACGAGCTTTTGTGAGCAAGATAGGACAAAGTTCAACCTCCAGTATTCTTACAAGTGGCATAGACCTTCTTGTCCCATTTACGAGAACACGGGGACTATCAACAGCAGATTTGATGTTGTCAAGGATCTGACTTACGGTATATATAGGTATACCACCAACAAAATAGCTATCTTCAGATGAACTACTAACCTGGAAAAACAGGGTAAATTGTCAGATTACGTTCACCTCATGTGAAGAAAAAAAAGAATAGAAGAAAAGAAACGCAGAATAACACAAACCGATGAAAAGCTTCCCCAAATAGCTTGGACTCTTCCGAGATCATCTGTGAGGACACCAGTAAATGTCCTGCCTAAATCTACACATGGTGAAATGAGAATAACTATTAAAAGTTACAACTTATATGAACCGGTGATAAAATGAACCGTGGAAGACAGAAATAGTTCACTCAACATGTTTAAATGATATGAAAGGATGTAAAAAGATGTAAGATTGATTTTAATTGCTGACCAGTATCGAGTTCAATCAATTCGTTGTTAGTTACTCTGTATCTTGGACTTTCAGCTGAGCCAACATCCAAGGAATCACAAGCATTCATGATAATTGATTTCCTGGAAGTTACTTGATGAGTCAAACTCAGTCCCACAAGGTACACAGAATCTCCACGGCGCAAAACAGGTTCTGAAACAAATTAAGTCAAACATTGCTCAAAACATGAGTGTGTGTATGTACTGAGCGACCTCGAAGCAAATAAATGTAAAAAAAATTAAAAATTAAAAAAAAAACACAATTTGATTTGTATATTACATATTTGTGTCATTACCAAACCTTTATAACAAATACTTGATACATGAAATCTTTCCTACATTATAGTGTTTTAAAATGTATGCCTATAATATTCTTAGTTATATTAGGCATCTAAATAATTATAAAATAAATGCATTCCTAAAATAATGGGTTCTAAGTCAAACATAAAGCATTGATTTTCTGTTCTTCTATCCAATTTTAAGAGTAACACTCATTTGTAAGGGCAAAGTCAGACCCTCTCAAAATGTTCCCAGCGGAGGATAGTTGTATATAGTACAAAGATTTATGTAATATTGAAGTTATAAGGTTGGTATATGTGTAATTGTAATCGGAGCTATAAGGTGGTTAAGGACTAGTTTAGGAGTAGGGGTAGAGTAGGGTAGGTTAGATTTGCCGTTTCAAAAAGAAAAAGAAAAAAAAAAGTCAAGCATAAAGCATGGATTTTCTGGTTCTTCTATCCAATTTTAAGAGTAACACTCATTTGCAAAGGCAAAGTCGGACCATCTCAAAATGTTCCCAGCGGAGGATGGTTGTATATAGTACAAAAATTGATGTAATATGGTAACCTACCATGGTATTTTATTAAACAGCGTACCAGGGAGAAGTTCTGCAGCTCGAACTAAAGATGCACCAACTCCAAGGGCAGAAGGATCATACGAAACAAGCGCAAAGTTATGTGTGGGATGGAGAAATACAACCTGCAGAATAGAATTGATATGCTTAAAATAAAGAACTTTATAATCAACTTGAGTTTCATAAATGCAATTAGATTACCTCTCCAGGAATTTCTACTGGGTACGCAGCAAAGGATAACATCACATCACATACTGATACTGCAACAGTATTTCTATCAACAGCAACCAAACCAATAGATGGAGAGTGGTATATGATAACGCCAGTTCCACAGAAATACCCTGCGTGCACACCATCAATCCAACAAGACCATGGCACATGAACCTACAAGTTGGACAAATTAAATCTCCCATTACTGAATCAAATTGGTGGAAATATATAACAAGAAACAAATAGTGAAAGTAAAACCACGACACGGGTATTCAGAGAAGACATAATCGTTTAAATAAGTGATTAAGTTACCTCCACCATCACAAGGGTAGGCTCAATCACACGTTCAGCCGTTGAAGTATTCGCCACTCCATTTGCTATACCTCGCCAGTCTCCAAGATCCTTCACTTCATCTTCCATAATCTCCCCTACTATTGTTCCCATGATAGACTCGTTTCTAAAAGGTGGTCCCTCAACAAGCTTTTCGGAGGCATTTCCATTGCTATTTAGGGTATCCATCTGTTCTAAGCCAGCACAAAGCTGAACTTGTTCCAGTGGGCTAACAACAGAAGAGCACGATGAAACTCCACTCTCGAGTCGAGATGATAATAAAGGGCAATTAGGATGCAAAGCTGGCTTGACATGCCATAATCCGCAACTGTCATTACGAGTATATATCTGAGGAGGGCCATACCATTCATGGCGATCGAAGGTCACTAGGACAGACTGCATCCAAAAAAAAGACCAGGCAATCATCAGTAAGCGCAAGCAAAATATTGTAAAAACACAATATTTTTGGACACATCAAACATACCCTTGTTTGGTGTCGATCGTCAAGACTAATATACTCCAGTGGTACTCTTGCTCCTCTAGTTAATGTAGATAGTGCACATATGAAGTCTTCCACTCTTGATATGTTTTCCCCTGCGAACTTCTTAATAATAGCGTGATCTGGAACTCCAGCTTTGGATAGCAAGAACCTGTAATGGCAAATTGTGATTAACACGTCATTTACTAAAGAACGCAATTCAAAAGTTGAAACTGCATAAAGGGCAATAGCCAGACAGCTTTGAGCATCACAAAGCAAAATATATGCCTACCCTTGTTCGGCTACATATGCAAGACCACAGCGCAGACGGAAGTTTCTGGCCTGTACACAGTAATCAAATAATTTAACATTAAAGAGCACCAGAAATATTGAGAGTCCATTCTATGGTCAAAACAAAGGCAGTTCATTAAGCACTCATAAGCCAGCCAAGAAAAACTTAATCTCTTAAATACGATTTAACACAATTAAATGAAATTATTGTGTATGAAAAGGACTTTTATGTAACATGAGTCAATAAAAGAAATTAAAAAGTTTCAACGAAAAAATGAAATAAATAGAACAATTTTGTCAGAATACGGCCATATAAAATATTAAGGTGAACAGAAAATTAACTTTTTTCTCCACATGCCCAAAACACAGGATGAATCAATAAATTGAGAAATCAGATACATATAATGATTATGGAAAGTATCATTCTATGCATTTAGATTGGAAAATACAACTTGATGCACACACAGGGAGAGAAGTAATAGTACATCATTGTTTTGAAGAAAACAAGAGTTGAAGGTGAGATGGGAGTTCAATCTGGACACATGAAATGCATGATGGACCTTATTTATACCACTATCGAGCATGATATGATCAAGGTATGCCTCTAGATGTTCACACGTTGAAACGATGGCAGTTCCTCAAGATGTGTACACAGATCAGGTAAAAAGATGAACCTGTTGATAAGAAAGTGGGTGAATCACTGCTCCACTAATTTCAAGGAAGTGATCAGGAGTCACAGAGTGCAAATCCTGAACCTGAAACAATTTGCGGAGTGAGTGAGAAAATAGAAAGTATCGCGAAAATGAAACAACACCCCAGAGTTTGGACACACAATGGTACTCAAAAAAATAATTTAACTTAGTTAATCTCTTACTATAATAATATTATTCAGCCTGCACCTGCAGCTACTCATGCTTTTCAAGAATTCCAGGTGAATTTTTTCATTCAAACAAACAATTACAAAAGATATGAGGATACAATTTTCCTCGTAATGTATTCCAAAGAGTATCATGTTAATAATATCTCTCAATGTATTCCAGATAGTCTTCAGCAAAAAGAAAATTATCATGTTAACAATATATGCATGATAACCATCCCATAAAGAAAATTATCTATAAAATTCACAACACCGATAGACATATATATGACTCACCGTCAACTCTACAGTCAAAGGTTTGCCCCTCCTTTCAATCTGAAGTTCAACTTTACAGCTAACACTCCGATCAAGTAAATCCTCCATCATGAGAAATTGGGTAGTCACCTACAGCAATGTTGATGATTTTAAGTGTCGAACTAAATGGAATGATCAAGTACCCAAAATAGTGTTCAAGAAAAAGGAAAAGCAACCATACAAGTAACAATATGGCAATATGTCATGGTTCATAGACAATGGAGGGAAATTAAGATGTGAAAGTACATTAAGGCAGATTTTTACAAAGAAAACAGGGTCCTCTCTTGCCTAGTTAAGCCACAACTATAAGTTACAATGACATAGGATAAGCAAACGACTTCATTTGAATAGATAATAAGTTACATCCAGAGTACTCTGGATGGTTTTAGACTATGTCCAGTAAACTAAGTTTAGAACCATCCAGAGTACTCAGAAATGCAGTATAGACTTGATGTTCTAGGAATATAAACTAGCTACCTTCCCATTCAGCCGAACAAGCACATCACCTGGTTCCAATTTGCTATCAGCTGGGCCTTCAGGAACCTGAACACAACGCAGGAACATGGTATACGGTTTTCTTTTAGTCTGTTTATATAAAGCAACAAAGAAGTATTGGTAGAAGCACAAAGTACCAATAACCTTAGACTCACCACAGAGTGAACAACAAGCATTCCAGTCTCTGTAGGTGGTGAAGCATGCCGCACTAACTGGTACATAGAAACAAACTCAACTCAAGGCATGCTACATCACGAACAGATCAGTCCTAAGTTTGCAAAAATTGCATGAAAAGAAGAAATATCACACAATGAGAAACCAAGAAAGATACCTGTTCAGTTTCACTTCTTACACCAAGCCGACGTGTCTCATCAAATCCTTTGTGGAGAAATGTTACCTGAATGAACATTATTAATGTAATAACTAAGTAAAGCAAACAGACAGAAATCTGACAACTAAATGGAATGGTGATGACAATAACCAAGAAAATAAACACAGGAAGAAAAGATTTTAGCAGCTGCTCATGTGAAGAAGGATAACCTCGAGATACTATGTAAGAGATAAGAAAGGCAAGCTTAATCAATTCGCAATCTGAAAATGGAATTGCTGATCGACAAACAAAATACATCTTTCAAGTACAAACAAAATTCTCTACACGGAAGCAAAAGACATACCTGTAGTGTACCACGAGGAATGGTGACAGTCTCCCAATCATTTATGCTGGAACCTTTCCCTCTCTGCAAGAGCTTTAAGGCCCTGACCACCTGAAGTACAAATTAGTGTGGCTGATAAATTCTAGCAAAATGGAGTATTATATTTACTTCAAATAATTCAGTCTGATCTTACATAACTAAATATTAATATTAACTATTCAGGAAAAAAAAAGAAAAAAAAGTGTCTCAATTATGCATAAAATGATGGTCCCTGAGAGATTTAGAGATAGGTCTGGATTCAGTAAAACAAATTCCTTCAATCAAGCAACAAGAAAGAACGAAAACCCAACATTTGTTTTACTGAAAAATTAATAGATCCTAGAGTGCTGGGCTAAAAAATGGAAAAAATGTAGTAGCAACTGGAAAGAACTAAATCCCACTGAAAAGAACAGCATTTATGCACTAGTAGAGTAAAATGTGCAGTCTCAAGAGGAAGGGTAGTAAAAAAATGCTCATATAAAGTACAGAAAATGCCTACTGAGTAATGAGTGATTACAAAAAGGAATAGGAAAGGTCAATGTCAAATTATATAACAATCAGCATACCCGTTCTAAAGGTAAGAAAAATGCTGATGCAGTATCTCTGTTTCCTCCTGCATTCAGAGCAACAGCTCTGCCTTGCCAGTCAATTACAGGTGAGCCGCTCGAACCACCTTTTGTTCCGGAAGCAGCCTGTGTTCCAGTCGAAATATTAGGAGAGATGAAACTATTATAGCTGAAACGTTCAGAATTCTAGGAACCAAATGCAGCAAAACAAGTTGGTAAGTAAAAGATAGATGGACTACTATACCAACAATGATAAAATAACATCAACCTTCACTACTGCAACTGATCGAGCATTCTTATTGGATACTTTCAAGACTCCTCGTGTTGAGAGGTATTTTATCAGTCAAAATACTCGCCAAAAATAAGTGCGTACCGTATTTGATGTACAAAGTGAAGGATAGCACTCAAGTATATACTTACGTATCATACGGCAACACAATCATCTTTCAATAACGTTTTCCTTAAGATTGTACCATTTCCAGATAAAGAAGGCATCTAAAGTCTGAACAATAAAATTGTGCGTCCTCATCCAGATCCATGTTATATGATTGAAACATCTAGCGACTATGTATTAGGAACTAAAAAGGAAAAATGAGAGAATATTTTCCCAGACCTCTCTATTTCTTTATTCATCTCTGAGTCCTCTTAGTTCTCCAATAACAATCAAAGTCAGGATAGGCCACTTAGAACACTAAAAATACAGTAAAATAGCAACATTAACATAGTTAACTAGTGAAGTACAAAAATCTTGACGAGAATATATCTGTATAATTCTAAATGAAGGAAAAAAAAAATAGTGTGAGAGAGAGGGAGGCATCTTAAGTTACTAGAAGCTTACTTGCAGGTAGAATGTATTGAAGTCATTGTACCCGTCCCTGCATATACGGAAAACAAGCTTTCAGAACCGATCGTAAAATGTAAACAGAAAGGATTGAAGAGTTGAAGAAAACAAAAGTACAACATGGACCTTTTCATCCTATTAGTATTTTCCAAACAAATAATATTCTGAATACAAAGGATATGAATGTTAATGTGGTTATAATGGACATTACTACCTTAGAGTAGTTACATCAGCTGATTAAGAAAGTGAAGTAAAGTTACAAGCAGAAGATGATTTTGTTTCTATGTAGTGCAATAGTTCTCTGAACTTGTTGTACAATGATCATATTATGTGAGAGATCAAGACAAAGTCCGTATCACAATGAAATGTGCATGTACCTATTGTATTCTGGGGCTTCTCTATCCAAACGTGCAAGAGTGCTAGCTACAATAGAAACCTGAAAGTTCAAGGAGAGGAGGAAACTGTGAATTACAATAAATAACCAACACATATCAGCAGAACAACAACTTTAATAAGTAACTGCAAATTGATGTATATTATATTTCAGTTTTGAAACACAAGTCAGTAAACTATAAGCAGAAGAATCCTGAACGAATCAGATTCACATATCACAAAAACTGCCATATTTTGCAAATTGTGGAACTTTTCTGACGCAATGTTGTGATATCTATCCAAGGCATTCTTTAAACTTATTAAATATGATGCAAAGCATTCTATAAAACAGTGTACATACCTTTTCTCCACTATCATTTCCCACAACCCTAACTTCAAGGCCCACACAAGCTGCCTCAGGAGCAAGTGGAATCTCCTCGTAACTCAAGAATTGTATGGCAGAAGGGTCATAGACAAAGAAGCCGAAATCATGCACCTAGAGGAACAGATAGCCAAAAAGTTCTTCAGTTAGTATTTGATTCAAGCTTAATCAAGCAAAACTAGAGGCTACGTCCAACTACATTGAAATAGAAAGAAGAATAAAAAATTCTAGAAGTACATATATCAGAGTGCAAGAGCTAACAATAGTTTCACATTCCCAGTGATAGGTTAAAAACAAATTCAAAATGGACTTTTAGAATATAAACTTAACATATTATCATACTGTATCCACACACTTCCTTGAATATTCCCTAAGAGTAGGCACACCTAATTATAAGTACCCTATGATTTTGAAATCAGATACTACACCACGAGAAAACTCACAAACCAAGACTGAGACCTTGTTATGACCAAGTAATCAAGTGGCACCTTGTTACGACTGAGACCATCTTATGACCAAAATATGAATCCAACAGTGAGGGACAGAGAGAAAAAAAACACGTGGGAGTGATTGGCAATTTACTTCCTCTGGTCTGAAATAAGGTGCAATAAGACCCTACCCAACAATGACAAGTTGATAAACAAGTGCAGATAAATTGCATGATATCTACAATGAGAAGCAAACAATCACCACCGGATACTCACCGGGTCTCGATAAACCGGATAAATAGGAATCTCTTCACGGTTCATGAACATTGCCTCAGCTACAACTGGACCTAAAATGACAATCATAAACAAAGCAACAACAACTTCATGAATATGAATAAACACCTCCATTTGAATCGAAAAACCACCAAAGGAGTAAACAACTCACCCATCTGGACTACATGTCGATTGGTGAGAATGATCCCACGGCGCTTATCAACCACAAATCCAGTAGCAGAACAACAACCAGGACCCTCGGTGTCAAAGGCACGGGGAGCAGTGGTACGAATGACGACAACAGCTGAAACAACTCTATCGAGAGCTGCTCGCCAATCCTCAGCCGTGACACCGCCACTCCCCATCAATGGCACCTGGTCAACGGTCGAATTATCCTCCAACACTACCGTCCCCATTCACAAAATCCAAATCAGCACCAATCCCCAAAATTTCACAAAAAATTACACAGCTCAATATGAGAATGAAGATGATGATGATGATGCAGTGTGAATAGAACTGAGTTATATAGGTATGGAAGAGGAGAAAAGGAGGAAGATATGAGAGGATTTGTTAATTTGTTGTTCATACTACCTCATTTTCGCGGCAATTTCTTCTTCTTCTTTTATCTTCTTCATTGATTTGATTATTGATGAGCAGCAGCCGAGAGAAAGTGAAGACAAGGTCGGAGGGCATTCTTTAGTTGTTACGAAAACTTTTCTTTTCTGTATTCTTTTTGGAATTTTGAGTTGTTACGAGCCGTGTCCGTGTCACCGTGACTGATAACGACACGTTAGAGTTTTTTATTCTTTTAATTATTTTTTGTAAGAAGATCCCACATTGTAAAATAGTTAAAAGACAATTAACTATATACTGTATATGGTTACTTCTCATATCTCCTAGGAGACACCTATAGATTATGATTGTGGTTTGAGTGCAATTTGGCACCGCCATACAAAAATTGGACCACCATGGTCCAAAACCAATTTTTTTTTTAAGTAGTTAAATCTATTGAAGTCTAAATATTTGTACAATACTGAAAGGGGTTGATGGTATAAAATCATGTCCAACCCGTTAAGTGCCTTACAAAGGCACGTCCTAAGACGAACTAAGGTATAAGCACTTAAGCATTGCGAATCCGCTCTCACCAAGAGACCTCGGAACCAAAACAAGGTTTAATGCTACAGGAGCCCACCTATAAATAGACCAGAGAGTAACGTCCGGTCTATATATTGGTCCGGCAATAAACCTCCTAAAATACCAAAGCCTCATGTCCGACACAGCCACTAGGCCGGACAGTGTACTAGAGGAGCGGAT